>JAJJMB010004170.1:3415490-3520703 GCA_023531105.1 Papaver atlanticum | reverse complement strand
TGAACATTGGTCTTTGGTACCGTTCAAGTTGTTTCACTTAATAATTAGGCTCACGGATTTCTATCTGTTTGATTTGCTGATTACATTGTGAAATAGAGATATAACTCTTGGATATACTTTTGTTGAGATTGGGTCTGATTGTCTAGTTTATTCTCTCGAAAGTATATTTGAGTTTGTCCATAAGGATTCCTAAGCGAAAATCGGGTGTGTTTGTTAGACCCCCGCTTTTACACTACTTATAGATAAATCTCAGATTAGGATAGAAAGTATAGTTGAGCATTAGACTTCATGGCGTTCATCGATTGAAGACAAAGAACTACTAAGGGGAGCTTGTGGAACTTCATCAACAAAAGGTATGTGGAGACTTGAACTCTTCTATCCCTCAAAAGTCGATCTACTCTATCTCATATTTGAGACAAAAATCGTATAGCTATGTAGACTTCGATTATACACATTTTATATTTCGAGCAGAGTTTAACTCGCTTACATATTTCTCGAAATATGTGTTGGTAAGTTTTCGCTTTAACCAAGTTCATCTTATATTCTTGACGAAAGTCAAAATATGATCATGTGAAAATCGCGTTGTAACATCTTACATGATTTGTGTAGACAGCCATTTGATGTAGACTCGGAATATTTCGTATTGACTATTCGATCACTTGAAAATTGCTTTGAAGCTAATATTTTGTGTGAGACAGCTATTGTCGTCTTCCGAGAATGTTTCAATGATTGAAATGGGAGTTTAGAACACTTAACCATGATTGGATTATAAGCACAATATGCGTACTTTAATATGTGTTGATCCAAGACCGTAACTTAGTATGCATACCCGTATGCGTACTGGTTGGTCAGGTAAAGTACGAGAGATAGAATATGCGTACATGTACGCGTACTAGCGAAGTAAGTTGAAGTCCGGGTACTAGAGTATGCGTACCTGTACGTGTACTGGGTTCAACTGAAGTTTGGAAGTGTATTGTGTATACTTCTTATGAGAATATAAACAATTGAACAACTCTAGAACTAGTTTCATTTGAGTCACTTGAACTAGTTATGGTTAAGATGAATATGGTTGATATGAAAGTGTTCATATTGCTAACTTTGGTTAACTATTGTTGAGCCAACAAGGTGTACACGTTTAGGTACGGTTACCCATATCTAAATGAAGTCACTTATCATTTGTGTGTAACAAGCTAAGTTCGATTTAACGGTTGAAAGATATTAGCTTTAGTCTAATCAGGTTTTCATCAAACAATGAATATTGAATGCTTTGTTACCAAGGTTGCTTTGATTGCAAACCCTGATTTTAAGACTATATAAAGGAGAACTCTAGCAACTGGGAAACCTAATCCCCACACCTCCTGTGTGATACAAGTTGCGACTAGAGTCGATTCTCCTTTAACCTAGGTTTTTCTAAAACCATTATAGGTTAACGACTTAAAGACTTCATTGGGATTTTGAAGCCAGACCCAACTATTTTCTCTGTAGTTATGTGTTCTGATCTTGCTTTATTCTATCATATTGAGTACTATCTTCTCTAAGATTTTCTCGAGATTTAATCTCCGATAGGCAAGACAAAAAGTAACTAGTCACAAAAATCTTCGTCTCATCATTTGTGATTCCACAATATGTTGTTTCGCTACCATACGATTAAGATTATTGTGAGGTAATTGATATTACTAGGTTGTTCTTCGGGAATATAAGTCCGGTGTATCAATTGGTTTTTATTCACCTTGATTTATCGAAAGACGGAAAAAAAACTCATAGGTATTTCTGTGGGAGACAGATTTATCTATCCAATAGACTTTTCTGTGGGTGCGATCATCTAAGGGAATCAAGTGCGTAGAGTCCTGCTGGGATTCAGAGGCGTAAGGAACGGGACTGTACCTTAAGCAGTGTGAGACATGTTAGGGCTCAACTATATTCCAGTCCGAAGTTGTCTTGGAGTAGGATAGTGTCTGTAGCGGCTTAATACAGTGTGGTGTTCAAATTTGGACTAGGTCTCGGTGGTTTCTGCATTTGCGATTTCCTCGTTAACAAAATTTCTAGTGTCTGTGTTATTTCTTTTCCGCATTATATTTGTTTATATAATTGAAATATCACAGGTTGTGCGTAGTTTAATCAATTAGATAATCCAACCTTTGGTTGTTGATATAAATTGATTGACACTTGAATATTGGTCTTTGGTACCGTTCAAGTTGTTTCACATAATAATGATTTCTATCTGTTTGATTTGCTGATTACATTGTGAAACAGAGATACAACTCTTGGATATATTTCCATTAATATAGTCTGACTGTCTAGTTGACTCTCTTGGAATTTTATTGGAGTTTGTCCATACATATTGCCTAAACGAAATATTGGGTGTGGTTGTTAAACCCCCACTTTTTCAAAACCAATTGATCAACTCACAAAATCAGCAACACAATAGACACAAAGAATACTGCAAAAAATCCATTTTATTGCACTAAAGGAAGATTACATACAGCGGCCCATCACATGGACCAAACAGGCCATTCACCCTCTTAGTGAATGCCTAACACTCTCTACAATCAGTGGTTCTTCTCTCAAACAAACAACACTGTTCTTATTGATTCCTAGACTATTTATACTACTAGGATCAGGCCAAAAAAATTGTGCAACCGCTTGCACAAGCCTTGGACAGCCATGTGTCCAAGTAGTCTCCATAACCACCAACTTCAACTGCCACCTTTTGTGTTTTCACGCCAATTGGTGTCACACCTGTTCTTGTTGGTTATGAACACTCTATTACGGTTATAAACACATTTTATAACGGTTCTAACTTGTCTCACTTCATTGCATGTTCACAAAGCCAATAACCAACTCCTAACCGCCACTTGAGCCATATTGCACAACTGTTGCGCTTTACTGAACTCGGCTTTCATATTGCACAATTGTTGCGCTTTGCTGAACCTGGCCTCCTTATTGCACCACTGTTGCGCTTTAATGATCTTGGCCACTTCCTTAGCTCATTTTGGTTATTCTTGCGTCATATGCTTCACTTAGCCAATTTGCTCGACAATAGCAATGCCACTCTTGCATTACTTTCTTGTTTGCATTATTCAAGCTTTGGCCAGCCTTGAACTAATGCAATAGACCAACTCTTGGCCTATTCTACCTTCTTGCATCATCCTTGAGTTTGGGCCAACTCAATTCTCTGGATATGCCTTGATGCCAACATCTTATGTTGCATCTGTCATGTTGGCCTTGCCTTTCCTTTCCCTCAATGAAGCTTTATTGTGTCGGCCAATAAGCTTCATTACTTAGCCAAATGTCTTTACAGTGTAGCGCTACTTGCGCGTCAGTGGCCCTGCAGGGTCTTGCTATTTCAGCAACTTGACAGTCTATGCAGTATCGCGCCATCATTGTCGTACACTGACTTGGCCTGCAACACTGTGATGCGCAATCATTCTGCGCCACTTTCCTGACCTGTCATAGCTATCTACTAGATTTGAGAGAAATGAGGAACCATAGTTGCTCTTGGCTATAAGTTGGCCAAAGCAAAGAAAAGTACGTCTCCTGGACCTTAGTGCTTATTAGATGATTATCAAAAACATAAAGTACCCTTTTTTCTGAGTATGAGATTGATATACGGATTACAGAGTATATTATTAAACAATACAAGGGGAAGGAAATGTGGAAGGACTGTACTACATATGAGGAGGTTGTTTCAGTGTGGAATGTTTAATAAGTTCTTTTCCCTTATCACGTCAGGCGTTCTTATTGCGGTGTCCTTTTTGTATTTTTCTTCCTTTAATAAATTTTCTCTCCGTCCATAGTTTCTGTTAAGATTTAAATAAAAAAAATTACACCATTTTCTTATCCAATTATAACGGTCAGGCTAAATGAACCCGCCAATCCGGAACATTTATCACCAGACAGTGGCGGCAAGTTATCTTCTCCTCCTCTACAATTCTTCTCCATTACAATGCATCTGAGGTCACTAAATAAGAAACGTATCTATCTAATAATATACATCCCTCGGATAGCTAGCCATAACATTGGAATCTGCTGGCTAGATAAATCACAATGACACTAACTGCGATAGACAAGTTGGGAGTTGACATTTGTGGACGGAAGTTTCCCACAACCAGCAACCGACCTAGATCATATGTTGGAAAGGACTAATTGGATTGGAAGTTGGATCCTAAACTCCATTGCTCCCTAGCTATGTATATATCTACGATTTATGTCGAGAATTTATGAATCATTTTGGGCAGTGAATGCTCCAAAATTTTACTTAAGTAGACTGAAATTTATCAACTAAAATTTATCATATCCGAGACCATAGGATGTTACAACCACACGTATGTACACAAAACGAAAATCTCTATTGATTTAATTAAATCAGTTTGAAGGTTGGAGCTAGGTTTCCAGGTCCATGCGGATACCCACCCAGATACACCAGACTGGACAACTATATACCGTTTCAAAGACAAAAGAGTACAACGGTGTATCACATTATAGAATTTGGTCATATCACATTACAGAATTTGGTACTGATTAGTAATGTTATATTCTTGATGATCAGATCAATGCGCATAAGTCGTAATTAAGTTGCACGAAGTAATTCATAACAGTGATTTTGGATCCTTTAGTGTTATTTTATGTCAACTATTTTCAATTTATGAAATTAAGGCTTATGCATTCGGCCAAGTATACACATTTATCTTCTTACAGCCATAGTGTTTAAATACGCAACATTCATTTTAGGTGAAATCTGGTTCTTCCACTTGTTTTTGTTGGTGTGAGGTCCAACCATGCATTCAATCCCCAATACATCTGCGTAAGGCGGCAATCTTTTCGAAAGGCTTCTAAACGTTTCGGAAGTCCATGAACAAACTAACCTTTATCTCATTGATCACTGGCTCCTCCTTATCAGTCCTCACTCTTCACCAACCCTTTCTGCTCATCCCGATAACATCCTGCCAAAGTGTTACTTTGTTAATGTATAGCCTCTTTGACCAAATCTCAGTTCTTCATGGCGAACTTTCAAAATCGCATCCATCCAACTATTGAAAATGATTGCTCCCCCAACCGTGTTGGGGCTCCATTATAGCATCATCCCTCAATCTTGAAATTTGAATCTGGTATTAACATGGTCTTGAAAACTGGCATCCTATTATTTCAAACCAGTAATGTTGTTTCGTATGTCATCATATCATCCTGACCAACAATCAGAGTGTTGCTATATAAAAAACTAAACACATTTGGTTTCAACTCAATTAGTGAATAAAAACGCAATCTAAAACCAATTAGACTGCTCAGTTATGTGATCATACATGCCATCTTCATTCATGTTATATTTTAACATGATTCGGCTTCATTTTTCAATTCACTTCAACAGTTAAGGAAGTTAAATGTATGTTTTTATAAACCATACCTTGAAATTGATATTGATGATGAGATAGATCATGTATAAACCATATACATAATAATCGATCCTAAGAGCAGTATACAACATAAGCTAAAGCAGTCATAGGGCAATTCTCCTTTGGCGGGAAATACATCGAAACGAATGATTGTATTGAGTTCGATGAAACAATCACGTAGATAATTAGTAGTTACCTGCCAATGGAAAAAAACCCTACAACCATTTCGCTTACCACAGTGCTCATATATGTTATAAACCTCTTTTGAGTATAGCTACTTGCCACATTGTTTTTATGGTTCTTGCCTTCTTGGGTTCACCTTGCATACCCTATTTATACGCAAGTATTGATATCTTATTATGAATCTCAATCTTTGACTGATATAGACCCTAAATATGTACATGGAATAAACCCTAGCAACCAAAAATAAAGGAAAAGAAAAATGGCATCCTATAGGGTTTATACCAGGGATATCCTTCTTATGCACTACGTCGTTTTTAACATACTTGAAAACTATCCCATTCTTGAACCAATAAACAAAAAAACTAAAGACATTTATTCTTCCATTTTGTTTTTGCTGGCTATTGTCTTTAAAAGTTCTATAGGTATAGATGCTCATGCCCTCTGATTGATTGTGGACTACTACCCTTATCTGTCACTACTCTCTGCCTTTGTGTTAAAAAGATGGAGGGTTAGTAGAGGAGAATTAAAAACATGAGGTGCCTGCTTATCAGAGTATAAGATTGATAAAATTTATCCATTGTCTTTGATTGTACAATACAAGGTGTGCCAATCAAAGACAACAAAAGATGGACTGTACTAAACATGGGGTCACTCATGTGTGGATCAAGCACCATGGACTCCATGGAGAAGTGTTTTTTTGGCTTTGGTTAGATTGTAGCCAGGAGCAAGTACTATGAAACCACCTCTTTCGTCGACTCTATCCGATCGAAAATGTCTATGAAGCATGAGTTCTATAAAATGAAGATTCCTTAGTTTTGTTCCTTCCCCCATGCTAACAAAACATTAATTCTTGGCAGTTCATTTAAAAATACTTCAATTGGTACGCGCAAGAAATAGGCCAATTCCGCCGTTTTTTGTTCAATTTCTCGTGGAGTCAGATTCTCATCAGTACGAGTCAAGGGAATGGCTCCCTAACATCTGATTTCCATATAAAGGACACGACGAGGAAAAATACCCTCTTTAATTTCGATTCTAATCGACTGGACATCTCTCATAAGGAATCGAAGGAAGATACGACGATTTATTCCAGGAAATCCCCCAAGAAAAATACACACTATTCCTTCTTTTCAATCGAATCGGTCATAACCACTACCTACATTCCACGAAATTGTGCACCATAAATAGGAGCTATTATTTGGTAAAATTTATGATTATCTATTTATGATCATAGATAATCAAATTGATTAATGATTTTAATATAATCATTTTTAAAATACACACTATTCCTTCTTTTCGATCGAATCGGTCATAACCACTACCTACATTCCAAACACTTTTTTTCAAATTATTGATTATCTTAGAATGATGATCTCAAAAATCATATAGGAAAGAACAATGATCTAGGATTTTTTTCTAGTCCTATATTGTTTCTTTTGTCTCTCTCTTGATAGTTTAGAGAAAATAAGAAGATAAAATTCAATTTGAGTTTGTTAGAAAAAATAATTGATTATAATAAATTTTCAAAACAACTTTTTTCTGTTTATGAAAATAATGGATTTTTTCAATTATGATTAAAATAATCAATTATTATAACGGTTACCAAACACATATAAAATCCAAACTGCATAGTGGATTATGGGTTGATAATCCATTACAAAAATAATTATTACCAAACAACTATAAAAATTCTGGATTATATATTATTGCCAAGCCTTGGCTTATCAAAATGGAGTTTTCGTTATAAAGTAAACCATACATGTACTCAGTTCCGTCATAATTTCTGTTTTCCCCTACTTGTACCTAAAAGAACCGAAATATCAAATCAAAAAACAACTCGACGGATATTGATTTTTCATCACCATATGACCTTTCTCCATAGTGTTTTTTTTTAACCCCCTTACGCATGGCTTGACTAAAAATTCTAATTGTAGCCAAAAAATGGGTGACCATAGTGTTTGTTTTTCTTTTTAAATCTTTTTTGAAGCATATTCTTGCTGTTGTACATATACGAATACTATATGGTACCTGCTGTCGTAACCGATTGGAGCTGAATGCCATATTAGAATAAAAATTCTTCAAAATAATAACTTTGGGACCATAGGATAATATTATTTTAGAGAGATTATTTATAAGAAATCTAGTTTATGCAAGTTTAATTGGGACAAAACTTTTTTATTATTTTAAAAAAATTATTATTTTAACGAGTATTATTCTAATAATAGAAAACCTTTCTCCATAATAATAATAGAATAACTAATAATAAAAGATCCAACTTACTTTTTGCCAAAACAAGTAAACAATGTTTTGGCTATTGATTAATTTTGAAAGAGCTAGTTTTGCCCATATTTTCTATCAACGCAAAACTGAAATACCTGTTGATCAATTCTGTTTTCCGGTAAATGTTTTAGTTGCATCGAATTAGTTTGAAGGTTAGAGCTAGGTCTCCAGGTCCAGGATAGCTCAGAAATACCAGATTGGGCTCAACTAACTCAGTTTTAAATTTTGAAGGTTAGATCTAGGTCTCCAGGTCCAGGATAGCTTAGAAATACCAGATTGCTCAAACTAACTGCGCTTTGAATTCAAAAAGAGTACAACGGTGCAATCTGACGCCCTAGACAAACTTGGCAATACATTATAGACTTCGGTACTGATCAGTACAGTAATATTTTATATTCTTGATCAGAGATTCAGATCAATGTGCACAAGTGGTAAATAGGTTGCACGAGTAATCCACAACAGTGATAACAAAATGTATAAATTCGGATCCTTAAGTTTTATTTTATGTCAGCGACTTCACAAGTTACCGAATTTAATTTATCTTCTAATAGCCGTAGTGTTTTGGATACAAAATGCAGATCTAGGTAATACGCAACGTTCATTTTAACATAGGTGAAATTTGGTTCTTCCACTTGTTTCTGGTTTGAGCTCCCATCCTTTTATTATGTAAGCTGTCAACCTCGGATTGGGAAACGACGAACTGGGCATCATGTAAGCCCCAATACATGTGCCTAGGGCCACAATCATTTCAAATGGCTTCTACAGTTTGGAAGTCCATGAACTAACTAACCTCTTTATCTCATTGATCACTCCTCACCCATCCTTTCTTATCATCCCGATTCCATCATTTGGTCCTTAAATCAGTATGAGGTTTTCTTGTTAAGCTCATGTATCCATCTTGTTCTCAACCAATTATTGACTGTTTGAGTTGCTTTGAAGGGAATCTACCGAAATTATTTTTTGATATTGATGAATAGCATCTTTTGGTCACCCCCCTTATAGCGAATGATTACTCCCCCAACTAGGTTGATACTCCATTATAGCATCATCTCTCAATCTACAAATGGCTATAATCATCTCATTAAAGGTTTCGTCTCTCCGTGGTAACCACACTTAAATTTGGTTTTAACATAGTCTTGAACCCTGTCACATTAGTTACATATATATATGTGCTTATTCTCTGTATAAAAATAGAGTTTTCTCGAGCGCTCTCATTAACCGGAGCTTCTGGTTGATTCTGGCCCCACCAAAATTTAATTTTTGGTAATATTGTCGGATTTCAACCAATAAAATTTGAGGAAAATATTATCCGGTTATTCTGGCCCCACCTAAAAAAAATTTAAAAAAATTATTTGACGTGGCCAAATAGGAAACATAGAAAATATTTTCTAGCCCCACGATTTTTTTAAATAAAAAACGGATTTTTCTGACCCCACAGAAAAAATAATGTTGCCAAAAATATATATCAAATCAAAAATCAATCACACATTCACATATTCTGGATTTCATCGTAAAAATCAAAAAAGTAAATCAATCATGCTTCAATCACATAAAAAATTTCAATGTCCAGTTACAGTTTTCATAGTTATTTTCATCCTAATTACAACTCCAATCTATCAGTTAAAACTAAATAATAATTTCTTAATTACATCTCCATTTTGTCAATTAAAACTAAAGAATAAAAATAAAGTTCAAATTGGTCATGGGTACTTACCTTTGAATCTGACGTTGTGTCTTTCTTGCAATAATTTATTAGTGATCCTGTCCAAAAATAAAAAATTAAAGAATTATTAGAATACGAAGCAAAAAAATTCAAGCAAGAAAGCGAGCCAATACAAAAATTCAAGCAATAACAAAATAACAAACCTCATTTTCATATTTCTCTTCTAAATTTTATTCATATTATAGTTAAAAATAAAATAAGTCTAAATATATATATATATATATATATAATTTCTAATTTCTAATTTTTTTATACAAAAATATTAGTAAATACTAATTAGGGTGATATGAAAATAATATAGTAACCAAAATTACAAAAGTTTCATAACCTTTAGGATTCTTTTTTCTTTAACGAGATTTTTTTTTTGTTTGGAAATGCTGGTTTCTTAGAATGTAAAAAAATTCACAAGATTTTTACCTTCCTAATATTACATTCCAAGAGAATAATGTAAGAATATTTTCTACAACAAAAATTGAAAGTGCAGCCAACGATAAATGACAAAAATAAAGTATTCCTAAAATGTAGAAAATGCTCCATGTTTTTTGGGGTAAAAATATTGCAACCAAGGATTGTAGATATCCATAAATATAGTTGCTATCCAATATTATCAATAAATTCTATGGATTTAAATTATAAAAATGGATACTGATTTATATTGTTTCCAAAATAAATTTTTATTTTTTAATAGAATTTCTACGTTCGTGACTCTAAATAAAGCGGTCGGGAAAATTCTAAATTCCTTTGTTTCGACGCCGCTATTCCTTCTATATTCTTTTTTTTTCCTGTTTTTATTTTATTTAGGGTTTCTTTTGTTGTCTGGACGGAAGGTAGCTGCAAACGATTTTGTAATGCGATTTTTTCATTGAGAAAATGGTAAGGTACTTCGTTTATTTAAATTTCTTTACAAAATTAGTGTTTTAAATTATGATGTTGTTGACGCATCATAATCTTTGTGGCATTTAGTGTATATTTTTTGCTCGGGTCGCATTATGTTGTCAAATATTAGTGTATTTTAATTTGTGTACAGGATTGTGAAGGGTGACGGAATCGTTGTCATCAAGTTCGTGCCCAAGAACTGTCACCAGGAAATCCTCTCAACACCAAGATCACAGCCGCTATCACTCTGGCATATGATCTTCCATATATATGGTAATTTACTTTATATTATTTTTTCTTCTTGTTTAGTTATGCCGATAATTTCAGTTATTTTTCATGATCCCCAAGTTCTTGATTATTTTTTTTCACTTACATACTTGGTAATTATTGACGTCCATTATCTACTTTTCTTTGTACGCTGTTTTTTTCTTCTAGGATTTTGTTCGTAACTTCGTTGTTAACTGATCTTCGACTGTTGGTTGCTTTGTAGGTATCCTCGAAAATAGGTTGCCTCAAAGAAAGAAATATGATGGCATATTTCTATCGGGTTTACCAGTGCCACAGTTTAATTATAAGTAGATAACATCCACAGAAGTCTGCGAATTTCCCGCTTACTATCTATTTTTGTAAAAAAAAAAATTATTAAAAAAATAATAATTCGATCAGTTTTGCTTTTAGAAAAGATAAATTTTTTGTTCAACCTATAATTAGGCCAGAACTTAATAGGATAAACAAATCCTTTCCATATTACAAAGCGACGGTTTTTTGTTTGTCAACTAATGCTGGTCATTGAGTGTTGGTATGAATATGTTTCTGTTGTGTTGGCAACTGGAGGCAATGGGAGTTGATCGAGCAGTTGTACTGGAGATGTTCTTTGCATGCGACAAGAATGAGGTGTTCTTTACATGTTTGGAAATAAAAGTTCATCTAAAATTTGGTTCGGTAATCCCGGAAAACAAGACATCTAGAAAAGCTGAATGATTTTTTATGAAGATTTGTTTTACTAGATTTCCTAATCTCGTCATGTAAAATTTTATTATGCAGCTTCATCTAGGGAAAGAAAATTCTTTACCCATCTATCAATTGATATGCAGGCACTATCCCGAATTTTCCCTAACTTTCTAGCCTAAGACCCACTCTTGAACACTCTATAATTCTTATCCATTTTAGTACCGACTTTTGACTATCTCTAGACATTTCTACTTTGTTGACTCTAGATGTTTCTTGATATCTTTTAGACTAAATTATAAACTTCAACTTTACTAGAAAGCTCTTGTCTCAAAATTTACTCAACTTTACCCAACTTTACTAGAAAGCTCTTGAAGGAAATTGATATATCTTTAATCTATGTTAGCTTGAAAAATTTGCACACATAATCATCTTCACTAAAAAAATTACTTGGAGTGTATTTTGTTGCATTTGTCTGTTGCTCCTAAAACTTTATTTCATTTTGGTGTAAAGCTTCGAAGAGGTACAAAACTTGCCAAGGGCCAAGGTGCAATAAGATGTCCTCGGTGCTAGGTACTATAATTACAAATTTGTACGGAAAGTCTAGAATATCACCGCCAAAAACTAATGGTGAAATATAAACATTACATAAAATTATGATAATTAATTCGCAATTTTGTGGATTTAAAATTCTAGATTAATTTGGAACTCATTCGTAACATCAAAATCTATTCATACACGAAACTAATTTAGTGAAGTAGTTTGATCATTTGCACATAAAAATGAGTGTTTGTGTTTGAATAAGACAGCGCGAAGTCGTGTTTGATTACACGGAACTTAAAGGAATAAGAATAACAAGAGCATCTTCAAGCGAAGGAAGTAAGTTCGTGTCATTTAAACAAGGAGTGGGATATAACACTTTTGTTTTGAATCAGATCTGTTGGGTTTTCAAAAAGATAAGACCACAAAGAATAGACCGAAAGTTTATCATCCCATTTCTCGGATTTCCACTTTTAATTTTTTGTAATGTCAAAATTAAGAATAGAAGAAGAAAAAGTACTTCTGCTTAATATGTAAACGACAACATGGAAATAATAGAGAAATCGTGGTGCCAACTAAATTTTGAGAGGAGAAGATAAAGATAGACAAGCATAAGCCGCATAACTCTGTAAAATTTGAGATATTATTATCAACAACACATGTATAATCAATGATACGTGGTTTAGAGACAGACAGAGATCACTGCTTCTTAGATAATGGATTCTACCGGGTTTAATCCCGTGCGAGAATCCAAGTGATGTCCTTCAACGAATCTATCATTTAGTTGAGTACTTTTCCAATTGATATAATCCTGGACGAGATCCAATCTAATATATCACATGGGTTTAGGAATTTACGGTATAAATTTTCAAAGCTATATTTTGTACGATCTTTTAGTCCAAAATCTTCATTTGATGTATTTAAACCGTTTTTTTTTTTTTGGACAATCAACATATTTCAATTCATTCAAATCAAAATCGTGATTACATGTTCGATTACAAGAATAACAAAAACATCAAAATACAAAATAATCAAAACCCTAATACAAATAAGGACATCCATTACAAGTAGATCGCGAAGAGAAAGAGCGATAAACATCAAAGATATCCAAAAGAATTTTATGTATAAGGGAGATATGATGGTATATCCGAAAATAAAATCCGACCATTTAATCTGATTGTATTCTTCTTTTTCGATAAGAGATGATCCTAATATAAAAGAGTACTTTGCCCATAAATTGGTCGATCCACACGAACATGGATGCCGATTCAAACCAATGTCGTGATGAATCGTTGATGTTTTTGAATCAAGAATAGCAAGCCACGAACCAACCATTAAAATTTGAAGACCTCGCCCCACAATGACGAAGAAAAATCGTCCCAAAACGACGAAGAAATATGTCAAAAGATACCAAAAACAATGTAAAAACATCTTATTCAATTACCTACTACCAAAAACTTTAAAAGAAAACGAATCCTTGCTCAGATCTGGTCCAAAAGGACCAAATTTGAGCAAGACGGCTCAACGGTTTTTTGTTTTTTTTTGAGAAAGGGAAGAGGAAGATGAAGATAGAAGGAAGTTTTTCATAAATGTTAATTATTTCCAACTTGAGGAGATCTATCTTTGATGTAATTAGTAACAAGGTAATTTATTTATGTATCTTGCGTATTTTTGGAACTATTATGTTGTATTGGGTTCTAATTAATAATCCATGTAGGGAAAAACATTCTTCTGTGAAGCAAAAGTAGTTAGTTTGGTTGAAGGAAAGGATTGGTATTACATGAATTGATCTAAATGTAATAGGAAAATCGTATACAAGGATAATCAGTCATACTACATTGGATGGCACGGTCAACTAAACCATTATACGTATACAAAAATGCTTAACATAAGAAAATAATGTGAGGTGCGAATGATTAACTTTACTTTTGCATGTAGGTGCAAAATTCATTTCAGAGTGGTGGATCACACTTCCGATAAAGTCTTTGTTCTTTTGGACAGGACAAACAACAGAAGATTTCATATGCTATATCATGGAGGAGCTCTGTAAGAAGGCAATGAAAATGAGTTATCCTAATAACTACTACCTTCAACAATGATAGTGATATGTTTACAAAATAAATATACTGGTACATATGAAGAAAAATGTCAAGGGGAATAATCTAGAAGACAATTTGGGGTTGATTGATGATGGACCATACGCATTTTTTCGATGTGTTATTTTCAGGATTCAGTATGAAAACTCAGTCAAACAGGTTTATGGCCTTGAAGGTCATTAGACGTATTTTTACTGTACATCTAAAACAACGATCGTTCTTTACCAAGACACAAAATAACGCTTCACGATCAGGACAAAGAGGATTTGGAGGAATATACTAAGAAGAAGTTTCTTTTCATTACATTGTCTCCCGATGTTTATATTTCTTTTATCCATTTTTTTTTGTTTATTGTATTTTATTGCACACCAGCTCAAGTATTTGTTTTCTGAATCTTTTCTTCATAAGCAACCTCCATAAACAACAAATAGACATGTGCATCGCACGGGTGACAAACTAGTATTACTAATATTAGTGAAATCAAACAGGGAATATATTTTCATGTCTAACCCGGTTCGAACGTACAAGAAAAATATCCCAAATTAGATATGTTGTGAAAGGCGAGCGCCTTTGGCGCCTAGTCGCCCGAGGAACCAGATTTTCCACTACTTTCCGCACTAACGCCTTAGCGACTATGGCGCTTTAGGCGCCTCGTGGAAGTTTTAGGCGCTAGGCTAAGCTCCAAAGGCGCCATGGGTTTACATTGATGATCAATAATAATCTCCATCACGCGATAATATCGATCAATGATAATAAAATGGAAACATCAGCAAACAATTAATGATAATATTGATTGATTGGTGATGCAGCTGAACTACGTTGAACGAGAAGATGGATGTGTAGTCGAGAATAATGAGTGATGGCTACTGCCAAAGTTGAACACGAGTTCGATTCTGTAATGGAATAGGAAGGAAACAAGGGTCTGTAGATCATCATTGGTGATGAGTGGGTGCTGTCGATGGAATGGGTTGCAGTGAGAAACTCAGGGAGAATATTGCAGTCGACCAGAATGTTGGCTGTGATATTATCGGTGATGGTTATTAATGCAAAGGTGCTGTGATACGAGATGGCTGTGGTTGATGGTAGTAGAAGAGCTCGAGTTAATGGCACTGCTGAAATGGAGAGAACTCGAGTTATAAAACAGGGAGCTAAGCTTTGGTTTTCATGGCTGGAGAAGAATGGAGGAGGTATGGGTTTCCGTTACTGAAGGTAGCTGTGGAAATATCTAGATAATATTGCTATATCTTCTTTAGCTTGGTTGGTCTATGCACATATCGACCTCCTCGTCAATTAGTGATTGAAATATGGAAACTTCATTCACTGTAAGATATTAATATTGCTACGTATAACTTCACCCCAGTCAATGGTTAAAATATGGAAACTTCATTAATAATGAGGTTATCACGGAAATATCAACGCATGGACAATGAATGATCAAAGTATGGAAACTTTATATATAGTGAAATATCAATCACCATCAGCAATCAATGATCAAAATATGGAAATAAATAATAATGCGATTTTAAAGAGAATAACGTGATTGATGTAGTGGATTAGGAAATATGGAAACTTCAGTAATAATGAGGTATATTATCACGGAAGTATCAACCATAAAGGCATGGACAATGAATGATCAAAGTATGGAAACTTTATATATATTATACGGAGTATCAATCAATGATCAAAATATAGAAATAAATAATAATCAAGTTTTAAAGGGAATAACGTGATTGATGTCTCTTTTTCCTTGGTTTATTACTTCTTAGTTCAGAAATTTCAATGGCGACTATGTTCTATCATACAAGTCTAAAAGAGCACACAAAATGTATAAGTGATCGCCTAGGGCGCCTAAGTCGCGCCTAGGCGTGAGGCGCCAGGCTTGGCGCCTCATACAACATAGCTTCATGTTATGAGATTATATATCATACGAACATCGGTTCATGTGGACATCATAGATTATGCTCTCACATACAATTATAGCTGCCGAATGCTTTTTTCCTTCTTCATTAAAATTTTGACATATTCAGTTTGGTTCCTCGGTTCATTTAACAGGTATACAGAAACTTAAATGTATATATTGAATACTAGCTATATAATACCTTGAGATTGATGTTGTTGATGATGATGAACTAGATCGACTGACCGAGTATAGAGCATGATTGATCCCACTGTAAGTTTAACATTAAGCTAAAGCAGTAATAGGGCAACTCTCCTTTGGCGGGGTACTCACCCAAATTAATGACTATATATCCATGATGATCGATAAAAGCAAACACAACAACAATTTAATTGTTATTATAACCAAAGAGATTGTAGCTGATTCGATCATCTAGATATCGACATCATTTAATTATTAGTTACCTGCCAATGGAAAGACACCCTATAACTGTTTCGCTTACCTCAGTGATCATATCATTGTTAGATTATGATACAGCTTAGATACTCCTTGCATACCCTATTTATATGCAAGTCCTCATATACAATCAATATTATACGCATGAATCTCAATCTTTGACGGATACGGACCCTAAATGTGTACATGGAATAATAACCCTTTGGAAACCAAAAAAAAAAAGGAAAAGAAAAATGGCATCCTATAGGGTTTATACCAAGGATATCCTATATATGTACTACTTTTCTTGTAACTTACTCGTAAACTTGCCCATCCCGAAGAATGAAAACCATACTCTTCTTGTTGCCTTTTTGCTGACTATTTTCTTTAGAAAGTTCCCTACCCCCACCAACATGTTATAGATTCTCTCTGCTTGCTTGATTAAGACTATACCTCATTTGTTACTCTCCCTCTCTATTCCTGTCTGCTTAAAAGAGCCAAGTGTGGAGGAGTGAAGTAAAGCATGAGGTACCTGCTTATCACAGGATGAGATGCGAAAGCAAAAGCTTGTAACAGAGTCCTTAGGAAGAAGAATATCCATTGTTATATTCTCATGATAAACATCATGAATTCATGATATCAGTTCATTGCTTCTTCAACAACTTTCTTTCGTTTTCGGCTTTTGGTGTGAGAAACTTGAAGGCAAAAATGGTATTTAGAGGTAGTCAAAGGTTACACTATTTGCGTTAACTAGGCGAGTTATTTTTATAACTTGGTCTGAGTCTCCACACTTGCGAGTTGTGACTTATCACACGTGAATTGAGAGTCACATGAGTAAAATCAAGTATTGGGTTGGGAGACTATTCATGTTCAACTGTTTGGTTCAACTTGGTTACTATGGTCACCGGCTATGTTTGCCAAACATAATTAAACAACATAAAATTGTGACCAGGATAACATCATATCCCTGTTAAAAATGAATCTATCAAAATGTGAAAGTCTTTATGTTCAACCATACAAAGTAGGAAAGTAGTTGTGAGTTTTTGTAAGTTTGAGGTTGTCTAGCTATCTAAATTGTAATCTTGGTAATTTCTGATTTGAATTATTCATCTTGAAAAGAAAAACCTTTGCATCCCTAAGTGTGATGACTTTGTGGAGTTGCGAAAACCTCCTGAATGATGCCTCTTTGATTAGAATCTAAGAAATTTGACGAACATGGTGTTTTTCTTTGTACGACGGTCCATTAGTGCGCCTTAGGGTAAAATCATAGTAACAAATTTTCTTCCATTTTCTTCCTCATTAATGGATAACCAGTGATTACTGAAACATCACCAGCTTCTCTTCTTGTTTCTTTCTTCATTAAGAAAAAATAAAAATAAATAAAATAACCATTATGCTCTTGGTTAATTCTCAGGTTAACCACTGTGAACATGAACTTTGTCCCCTGGCGAATTGACATCAACTGTAGGGCAATTGGTATGATTCTCGCTTAAGGTGCGAGAGGTCCCGAGTTCAATTCTCGGATTAACCCTTAGTTTTTTCGGATTGCTATTCCCCTTTTTTTTTTTTTTTTTCCTTTTTTTGTGTGGCTGTTACTCAAAAGAGCCTATGAAACCTGTTCTTTTTGTTGAAGATTTGATTTCTGTTACTCAAAATAGCCTATGCAACTAGTTCAGCTGCATTTAAGGGATGACAGGGTAGCCCAATACGGAAATTCCCCAGACTGCAGAAAAAACTGAACATGACTGAGCCCACGGCAATCTAATCCACACTGTTCCCTTTCAACTACTGTGATTGATCTTCATATACGACACTTTATAATCGATTATGCAGAGTTTTTATTTTCTACATTTTTTCCATTTTGCAAAAGAGAAACAAAAATAGAAGTAAAAGAGAACACACTCTCTATCACATAGAAAGGCAATACAAGGAGGGGAAGGACCACCATGGTTTTAAACGCAAAACTTGCTCGAGAGTGTGCAGCTTCATTTGCACCTTCCTAAACTTGAACTGGGCTCTGATGAAGGAATCAGCCCTGCTACTGATTTGCAATAAGACTTCATCACCTTGTTGAGCACCTTGATCACTTTTTCAACATCACTTCCAATGATATTGTCTTTCCAAAGCTTTTTCTCAGCCAAGTTCCAAGGCCAGCAGAATAGCTTTAGTTTCAGCCTCCAATGGGGAGAGACAATTGTGCCCACAAGTACCACCACCTTCAAACTTTGCTTCAGAATTCCTAGCCACCACAGCACAAGCGCCAGAATTAGAAAAGAAGCAACCATCAACTTGATCTGGGGATTTTCAGGTGGTTCCTACTTAACTTGCAGAGTGAAGCTTCTTCTGATAGTGACAGTCTGGAAAGAAGCAGACTCCGTATGATCATCACCAGTAGCCAAGCAGTAACTGAACCAAAACTGAGTAACCAGGATGATTCTTTGAATGATAGGAGCAGTGTTATTAAAAAAAAAAATCATTCCAGGCCTTCCAAATGGCCCGCACAACATAACTTCCCATTCTAAAGACACTGAAAGTCCCATTCTTCCTGAATCTAACTAGACAGTGAGGGCTTTGTAGAAGAATTTTACATAGCTCTGAAACCCAAATTTGAGCCAAAAAAAGCAGCTATAGCAGCAGGGAACTTGAGAAGGAGATGGTCAAATGGTTTCAGAACTAGTGCCACAAAGCCTGCAATCTTGGTCTGGACCCACAACAAATTTACCCATAACTTTGAAAATTGCAATTCCTTAATGGATAACACTCGCGATGAAAAGATGGACTCAAAGAACCAGATTTCTTATTTTCCAGAAACGCTTCAAAGGAAAAGCCACATTGGTCAGAATTGGACTTTGAAAATTTAATCATGCGGAGTGACAAGGCACATTGGTCAAGTTTCATTGAAAAACTATGTTTGAAGGGTTCAAAATGTTAATAACATGTCAAGAATTATTCAATTACACTTAAAATTACAATGCCTCCTACAAATATTTTTGAACTGTTCGAGGCATAAAAAACCGTTCTTACTAATAAAATTGCTCATGACAAATAAAACACAAACCCCTAGAGCTTAGTAGCCATGGGGAGATAACACGAGACTTAAATATTATGGTTTTGTAACCATACTTATACTTGAACTGTCCAAATAAGCTATGCACTTGGGTGAACTGTCCAAAAAAGCTATGCACTTGCTAAGAGCTGAACTCAATAGTTATGACCAAACAAAACATGTTTAAGACAACAGGATTTAGGACTTCATTGCATATCTCACTCTCATCCAACTTATCTATTTTATCATGGTTTTGCAGTGTTGTCGTGTTGGAACTTTCTAAATGTTAGCTTTTACAGTAATCTGACTAGTTACATCTGTCGTTCATCTGAATTATCCTGATAAATGAAGACTAACTTGGCTTCAGATTCGTGCTCAAACTACTCTAGCTGCAGCAGTTTTGCTTTGATCTACTGATCTTAGTATATCTTCATAAAATTCACATAAGCAATGTAAAGAACTAGTTAGTTCCTAAAGCTATAAACCAAACATTTGGCAGCTGCAAATTCGAAACAGCATGTGAAAGTATATAAATATCAAAATCTGGATTCCTGAAAGTGTCAAATATATGATGCTAAGAAGTAAGAACCACTGGTAAACCCAACATGTCCACTTTATTCAGAGTATACTTCTTTAGTTCTATTTTTATAAACGATTTAAACTAGCTTATGAAAGTATGAATCTTATTCTTCTCCATTGAAAGTAGCAAAAACAAATAATGAAATGCACAATTAATAAAAATGAAATGCACGATTTAAATTAGCTTATAAGCATAACCCAGAGACCAAGATTGCTAAAAGATGTATCGCATTCTTTCTGTTAAACTTAGTTCAAGTAAATTTAACAAAACATTTAAAAAAAAAGTTAAAGAATGGGTACCCTGCATTTATGAAGCGGCCTCCTAATGATGTTTGTATCTGTACGTATCACATGCACCATTCCAATTGCTCCTTTGCAGACGGATTGTCACTTAAATTGATTACATTATTTCCGAGTTATTCTCTCCTAAACCTTTCAATGAAACCATGGTGTTCATGTGAGGGATTGGTGGTGGAGAAATTTCTTGACCAAAGTAACCAAGCACATCAGCAGACGAAGATCTGAAGTCATAACAACTGAGCTTGGTAGATACAAGATTAGTATGGAAACACAGAACTGCACCACTCTCTGTAAAAGCAAATGGTACGGAACCAACTAAGCTAAACTCTTTATTCCAGCTCATTGAACTGTAATCTACCTCTTCTTTCATGTCATAAAGGCCACCGCCAGTCTCCTTCTTCTTCAATAACCATATATTAACAGATCTCCCTCTTCCACGATGGAAACACATCAAGTGACCACTTAAAAGCCCAACTTCAACAGCCATCATCCCCTGCCAATTAGAATTTAGCAAAATTGGTGGTAATGGAATTTCATGAAAACTTTCATTAACCAAATCAAATGCCACTATCCTTCCTTTCTTTTCAATCCAATGTAGAGCTCCATTGGCAAACACACCAACTGTATTCAGAAAAAAATACCCTTCTTCATAACTACCTAAGTTTCGCCACCCATTACCACTGCCAAGAGTACAAATCTCAACATGTATAATATCTGATTCTTTACCTAACCTGCTGATCCTAACAACTTTGTACTCACCGGTAGACGAACAATAACCGAATCCACTCGACAAACAATTCTTAAACTTGGTATACGGCATCTCAAGCTTTGGAAGAATAAGATATTCTCTAGTGATAGGATTACAGATATAGTAGGTTCATAGTCATATGGCTCAAATAAACCAAGATCATACTCATAACATACATTTAGACAAATCAAACCATTATATGAACCAACAATTTCATAATACTGAAATGGACCAACAATAACATAATACTGAAATGGAATAGGGTTTAATTTCATCCTTGTAATTGGTCTGCTCTCATTTGGAATCTTAGAATCAAACTCCGTATAGTTAAATTCTTGATATTCAAATCCTCTGGTGATACGAGTTAAGAAAATGAAACTCAACTTACCCGAAGAGTTACGAAGATGAGTTAAGTGGAGTTGAGGAAATGATGGATGATGAATGAGATTCCTCCATGATTTACAGACCGATTTACAGTTTAATACTGATTCAGCCGGTAAACTAGTTAAAATGTTTAGCACGATCTCGTTGGGGAGAATGTTGAAGCTCCCCATTGAAACGACTACAGAAGATTGATTTCTAGGGTTTAGTTTTTTGGACGAAGGATTAAGAGTAATCAGGATTAAATGGAAATGAGAAATCGGTGGGGAAAAAAATGAAAATGGGATTTGGTTTTTATTGCGAGGGTCTGGGACACTATTAGCCGGTGCAGAGTGACTGTCTGACTGAGCTTTATTGGGGTAGGTTGGATCTTACGGTCACCACGTAAATGTGAATCACAACTCACGAGGCAATTTTCCAACGTTGCTAATGGGGTATCATTTTGCTCAGGGTTTACCGACCCAAAGACAATTTCTTTTTATCTGCATATTGGTACACCCCAAAAAATTCGGTTTACCTATTAACAGTCTTGCAATTTTCGACTCATGTGTCAATATTTTGAGTGCCAAGACACATTTTGGGTCGAATGGTAAATCAAGAGAGTTTTTTCTCAATTAGGTAGACTTTGGCTGTGTAAGGGCAATATGGGATGTTCAAATGGAAAGTTTTGAATAGCCCGGTGGATAGGAAATCGAGTTGCCGTTATGGGAAAAGGCAGTTGGCGGCTACACATGCACGGTTCAACAGTCACCCCTAAGTGATACAACGTTTATCATCGCACAACGACAGAGGTTGAGTCCAACGGCTTCTTTCTTCATTCAATATAAAAAACTTATACTATATCTTCTCTTAATCACATTTCCACTTAAATCTATTCACAAATTCCTCTCAGATTCACATAATTTGTTTTTCCACCATGACTCTTAATGTTTATTCGAAAGAGGAAACGGATATGGATTTTGTAATAAAAAGAGTGAAAAATATATATATATGAAGATTCTGAAACAATTGAATGAAGACTCGTCTGCGGCTAGACGGCGGCGAAACACTATGCTGCAATTACACTCAGGAATAATACCAAGGGATCTAGAGTTTGATGAAATTTTTAAAGGAGATGGACGTGGCGAGACCGACAATTTACCACGAAAAGCTGATGCATGATTACTTTGTTGATGGATGTATTTATTCAAATGAAGACTTTCAGCGTCGATCCCGTACGGAACTCAAGATCACTGCAGCCTTGCAAATATTATGTTACAGGTACCTTCAAATTCCACTTATGAGTATATCCGTATGGGAAAACAATTCCATTCAAATATCTAACAATATTTTGTGAGACTATAGTAAACCATTTTGTTCCATATTGTCTGCGAAAACCTACTCAAATCGATTTTGGTAGAATTGTTAAGGGAAACACAGATAGACATATTTTAAAATGCTTGGTAGTCTTGATTGGATATACTGGTGTCATATGGATGTCCTGTTGAATTGGCGGGTCAGTATAAAGGTCATTGCCAAAACTGAAAAAACGGGGGTCTAACAACCACACCCAATATTTCGCTTAGCAATCTGTATGGACAAACCCCAATATACTTTTAAGAGAATCAACTAGACAGTCAGACTCAATCTTAAGAAAAGTATATCCAAGAGTTATATCTCAATTTCTCAATTCAATCCGCAATCAAACAAATAGGAATTTGCGAGCCCGATTGAATATATGAAATAACTTGGACGGTATCAAAAACCAATATCCAAGTGTCAATCAATTTAATCAACAACCAAAGGTTGGATTCACGATTGTTTGAACTTACGCACAACATGTGATATTTCAATTATATAAACAAATATAATGCGGAAAAGAAATAACACGGACACCAGAAATTTTGTTAACCAGGAAACCGCAAATGCAGAAAAACCCCGGGACCTAGTCCAGATTTGAACACCACACTGTATTAAGCCGCTACAGACACAAGCCTACTCCAAGTTAACTTCGGACGAATGTAGTTGAGCCCTAACCAATCTCACACTGATCAAGGTACAGTTGCGCTCCTTACGTCTCTGAATCCCAGCATGACTCTACGCACTTGATTCCCTTAGCTGATCCCACCCACAACTAAGAGTTGCTACGACCAAAAGTCGAAGAATTGATAAACCAATCTGTCTCACACAGAAAAGTCTATTGTATAGATAAATCTGTCTCCCACAGATAAATCTATGAGTTTTTTTCCGTCTTTTGGTAAATCAAGGTGAACAAGAACCAATTGATATACCGGACTTATATTCCCGAAGAACAGCATATAAATATCAATCACCTCACAATAATCTTAATCGTATGGTAGCGAAACAAGATATTGTGGAATCACAAGCGATGAGACGAAGATGTTTGTGACTAATTTTTATCCTATCAGAGAATAAATCTCGAGAAAATCTTAGAGAAGATAGTACTCAATCACGATAGAAAACAGCAAAATCAGAACACGCAACTACAGAGAAAATAGTTGGGTCTGTCTTCACAATCCCAATGAAGTCTTCAAGTCGTTAACCTATAGGGTTTCGTGAAAAACCTAAGGTTAAAGGAGAATCGACTCTTGTCGCAACTAGTATAACACATGAGGTGTGGGGATTAGGTTTCCCAGTTGCTAGAGTTTCTCCTATATATAGTCTTCAAATCAAGGTTTACAATATAAGTTACCTTGGTAACAAAGCATTCAATATTCACCGTTAGATGAAAACCTGATTAGATTCAAGCTAATATCTTTCAACCGTTAGATCGAACTTAGCTTTTTACACACAAATGAAAAGTGACTTCATTTAGATATGAGTAACCGTACCTAAACGTGTGCACCTTTGTTGGTTCAACAATAGTTAACCGAAGTTAGCCATATGATCACTTTCATATCAACCTTATTCATCTTAACCATAACTAGTTCAAATGACTCAAATGAAACTAGTTCTAGAGTTTTTCAATTGTTTATATTCTCATAGAAGTATACAAGACACAATTGAAGAAAAATCGATTTTGATTCACTCGGATCAAGTCATAAACATTATAACCACGGTTTGCAAAAGATTGCATTCCTTAATATATAAATGTATTAGTTCATGAACAAACCGATTTTAGAACATAACCCACTCAAGTATGCTAATGGGTACGCATACTTAAATGGCCGGACTAAGTTTGGGTTCGCCAGTACGCGAAATGGTACGCATACCACAAACTCAGTTAAAGACTCGGAACTTGAACCTCACGCCAGTACGCGTACCGGTATGCGTACTTGACTCCAGGACCTTGATTAAACCAAACAGTACGCATACGGGTATGCATACCATGGTTCCCGGACTTGGATTACACATATGCAAGTACGCATACTGTGCTTAAATCCAATTGTTCTAAACTCTCATTTCAACCATTGAAACATTCTCGGAAGACTGCAATAGCTGTCTCACACAAACTATTAGCTTCAAAGCAATTTTTAAGTGATCGAATGATCAATACGAAACATTCCGATTTTACATCAAATGACTGTCTCACACAAATCATTTAAGATGTTACCAGGCGATTTTCACATGATCATATTTTGACTTTTGTCAAGATTATAAGATGAACTTGGTTAAAGCGAATTCTTACCAACACATATTTCGAGAAATATATAAGCGAGTTAAACTCAGCTCGAAATATCAAATGTGTATAACTGAAGTCTACATAGATATACGACTTTTGTCTCAAATAAGAGATAGAGTAGATAGACTTTTGAGTGATAGATGAGTTCAATTCTCCACATACCTTTTGTTGATTAAGTTTCACAAGCTCCCCTTAGTAGTTCTTCGTCTTCAATTGATGAACGTCGTGAAGTCTAATACTTAACTAAACTTTCTATCCTAATCCGAGACTTAGCTATTAGTATACTAGAAATCAAGACTTATAGTTTTGACAACTAAACTTGACAACAAGCTTGAGACAATAACGCTTGCGAGTTCGACTGAGTAGTGCTCTAACAAAAACCAACTATACTTTTGGAAGCTTCATATTCTAATGATTATTGGATTTTGCATGCCTTTTCTGGACTCCTGCCCGGGTTCACACAATGATATAAATGTTTTGCATAAATCATTATTTTTCGAAGACTTGAAGCGTGGAATCGCTCCTAATCATAGTTACACCATCAACGATAATAACTACATTCAAGGGTATGATCTGGTTGGTGAAATATATCCAAAATGGTCAACTTTAGTCCAAGCCCACAACAAGAGTGGTCAGGGGCATTAAGGTGCAATGAAGTATTTTAACATGCAATAAATGGCCTTGAGGAAAGAGTTGAACGTGTATTTAAAATCTTGAAAAAGAAGTTCATAATTTTTCGTGGACCATGTCACTTTTATGATCCTCAAGATCGTGGAAACCCATCATGATCCAACCTAGACTAGTTATTGAAATGAAGATTTAAACCCTAATATTGAAGTGATCCATGGTCGTCCTTCCAGAGAATATAGAGTTACCACTGACAGAATTAAAAATCTAGAACCTGCATCAACAACTTAGACAGGATTTAACTGTGCAAGATTGGTCATATAAAAGAGTCAGATATGGTGCACGATGAGCGAACCAATCGAAATTAACTTTGATGTTTATCATTATTATTTTAAATATTTTTGTATTTTAATTAACTTATGTAATTTCAACGAATATTTAGTGAAGTTAAATGTTACAACTAAACATATTACTACATTTAATTAACTTTAATTGCATTCAAACTAGATATTACAATTAAACAAACCTATCATACTTAATTAAAAACTATAATTAAGCATAACTACTATATAAAAACTAACTTAAACTAACAATTATAACAGTTTAATCAATGTTGTCGGGATCTTCTACATACTCTTCTTCATCCTTAAAGGCATCGTCATCCTTATTATAGATAGATTATGGCATTGGTTACTCATATAAAGCATGTTGTACCTTATGAAATTTCTTTTTCCGTAATGTTAGTTGTTGGTGACTCATATTTGGACGGTTAATTTGTTATTGTTATAATCTGATTAATGTTTGTCACATGAATGATGATTTCTGAAGTTTTCCTACAAAAAACAAATCTGTGATGATCTTGTTTGTTTTGTCAGAAACTCGTGCTCAATGTACTCAATCATGTTAAAGTTAGGTCATGAAGATGAACCATCTTAGGCTAGTTTTCTTGTTAATTTTGCGTTTTTTCGGTCCCCAACCTCTTTGCTTTTTGATAGTGTTATTAGCTATGATATTGGAAGTTGAATGATTCTGATTTTCAGCATTAGTATCTTGGTCTGAAGTGCTTTCAGGTGAAGAATATGGTGCACCATTTTGAAATGTTTTCTAAATAGGCGAATATAGAGACTTAATTGGTATTTAATTATCCTCCAATAAGTATGGGTTAAATCTTATTTAGCTTCCTTAGAATAGTTAAATATCTTTCATATTAAAAACTTCGCAAAGTTAGCAAACCCAATAATCTTTTTCGATCTTTTCTATGTCTTCGATCCTGAAATTATGAAAAGGAAATTAAAGCCTAACCCAATTTAGCAAATTCAATTTTTAAATTCTAAATTTTAGAATCATTATTACTACATCAAGTTCTACTTCCCCACTTTTTACATTTGCGTAACCACATCCAAATATTCACTATCTTTTTTGTTGACGGTACAAAAATGACGGAACAATGTGTCTTAATCATGATGATTGATGTTACTAATATCTTCACACAAATAATAAAATAAAAAATCCGAAAAGGTGACACTCTGTTATTGGAAACCATTGATAGCATCAAGTGTAAAATATAAATAAGAACCACATACACATTCATCTTCACTCATTAAATACTTAGAAACACAGACTCTACATGAAGCTTGAGATGATTTTTGTTCCGAACTTGAAGACGTTTTACAGGAATTATTTTGAATTTTTACTGTATTTAGAAATGATTAGAGAAGGTGTAATACGAAATGAATGAGATGATTAGTATTTAAATGGAATTCAAATAGAGCCTTTGGATCTAGCCATTGGATATTGTTGTTGGGCGACTGGTCTATTGAAGGTCTCGCGGCTGAACCATTTTCTCCCAACGACCTAACCTTTGTTGCTTTGCAGAGTCCGTTTCTTGCGACCTAGGCTGTATCGTACGCCGCATCCTCCGTAATGGGATTGAGTTTAGACCATCACTTGCAGTCTTCTTCTCGTTGCTGATGGGTTCTTTTTAATAATGTCCGAAGGTTTTTAATGCATGGGTGGATAGTCTAGTTTTTCCGTTTATTTTACCTTTTTCTGGCATGTTATAATGAGGGAGTGATTGAACATTTGATACATTGTTTAACCATGTCCAAATCATGAAATATTAAATAAATAGAGTAACAACTAATTAACTGGTACAAAGAGTCATCTAAGATTCTTTATATGGTTAGATTGTTTGTTTTTTTTCTTAAGAGAAACTTCAGGGTCATTATCTTCAACAAGCTCATTAAAACAACACAAGCCAAGTAGGTTGTTTGGATGTGATGATAGTGTTCATTGGAAGTATGACTGCTATGTTGAAACTTCGTTATTTGTATTCCCAACATATCATTATACCTAAAAAAAAAAAACTAATTTACTTCTACTCTCTGAGTAAAAACAGAATAATCCATAAAAAAAACTTAAAGTTAAAGAAAAGATAAAATCCTCTATTTTGATAGGAGCTATTAACCATTGCCCGGTCGAAACTCAAAAGTTTTGGTATGTCAAGCTTGTTGTCGATTTTAGTTGATCAACACTATGTCTTGATTTATAGTCTACTAAAGTCAGTCTCGGACTAGGATTAGAGCATGGTACTTGAGTATCAGAATTCACCAATCGACTTTGAAGATTGAAGACTGAATACGACGTCAACGAAAACTTCATTAACAAAGGTATGTGAAGACTGACTATCCTATATATTCATATTATATACCATTCTATATACTGAGACAAGTCATATGACTTTAGTATAATGATGAACATTTGCAAAAAATAAAGAAATCTTAGGAGTAAGTCAAGTTAGTTTTCAAAGTTCACGAACTTCAACTTTTAAGTATAAAGACTTGATAGTTTTATCTCAATTAACTTCCGCATACGAACTGAACTGGCCAGGACTAGTCGATTTTGAGATAATATTGAACGCTATTTAATTTAAAGGTACACAAACAGTTTTGGCAGTTGACAGACTAGATGATTTTGAATGTTTCTCGTATACCTTTTGTTTCCAAATACACAAATTGTTTTGACAGTTTATGAACTTTCCTAAATCTAAAGATTCCTGAGTTACGAGACGACTTTGAGTTCACAAATTATTTTACAGTTCATGAACTGATTCGGTCTTGTGATAATTACTCTACTTATGCTTTGTGGTTCCAGAACCACTTATCCATGACTCTCTGGCACACCACTTGGTGCATTACTGCTGCACACGTCTTATTTGTGATTCAAAGAAAACCTCTCACATGCTTTCATGCACAATTTATATGGAGAATTTTAGATTGATTAAATACAAAGCAATTTGTAAATATCGAAACTAGTTCATGAACCTCATTTGTTTTTATCATTGAGCATCAATATAAATAGAGGACTCCCTGCAAACTGGAAACTCTACCCTGGCACTTTGTCGTCCTCTAAAAACCTAGGTTTCCTCTAGAGAAACTGTATTAGGTTACGACTTTGAAATATTTCACTAAGGGATTCGTGAAGCCTTTGGTCAGACTATCTTTTACCTAATAGTTCCTATTATCCGAATCTTGTTCGTATAGATCTTCTAATTTTATAAACTTTAGATCAGGAACTTGATCGATAGAAATCACAAGATACTCTTCGTCTCAAATTCTGTGATTTCACAAGATAAATATCTAAATTACTTCTGGTTTTGATTTGTTTAGATTATTCTTATAAAGTAGAACTGATTAGGAATATTATAACATTTGAAGAGATCAAGTTCAACCTAATCTTGTGTTTTCTTAATATCTTTTTTTTCTTGAAGATCCCTCATAACATATAGATTTCCATACCTTAATTGAATATCTTTGTGTATAAGAAATCAAATAGGTTTTCTGTTAGAGGCAGAATAGTCATAAAAGTCTTTTAATTAGGTTGAAGCAACTCCTATGCCCTGTAAAAAAAACCAGCTAGGAGAATCGTGTTGTGCAAGGTCTTTCGATATCTAAGATGCATAAAGGAGTGCAATTGGAGCTAAATTTCTCATAGATTCGATTCGGCCTCAACTACACTCCAGTCTGAAGTCTGATAGTAAGCTAATGTTTGTATCGGCTTAATACAGTATTGTGCTTGAGTTTTGGACTAGCTCCCGCAGTTTTTCAACTATGCAGTTTTCCTCGTTAAAAAATTCTTATGTGTGTATGCTTTAACTTTTCCGCATTAAAAGTTTTTTATTATTTTATTTGTTAAAATTACTACACATGTACACAATCCTATCGATTAAAAAAGTTGGTGGTCCGATGTTGGGTAAAGTTGTTGGTACTCTATGTCATGAGAAATTTCGATTGAAAAGGAAAATTGGCGGACTTTTTTTTTGAAAATTTTAATTGATAAGGAAAATTGACCGACTTTTTTGTGGAATCTATGTCAGGGATTCTGATATCTAAGAAGGATTTTAAAGATAGAAAATTGTTCAAGAGAAACCAGATGTTCAAATACAATTAAATAAGTATGATTTTTTAAAAATGGTTGAATCTAAGGATGCTCTTGTAGAATTTTGTTTGGAAGTAAAGCCTAAAAAGGAAAAAATTCATGTCTCTTGAAGATTCTAGAAAAAATATTTGTAGATTCTTGTCTAAAGAATTGTCGATAATGAGGTGAAAAATTGAAAACGTATGCCAACAAACAAGCTTTTGAACCAATCTTATTATGTATGTTTTGTGCCTCGAATGGTCATTATCATTATAGATGTAAATTATACAAAAGGTTACCATGGCTCTGAATCTTTATAAGAATACTCAAAATCTTTCGCTTAAAATTAAAAGGTTTACAAAAAATCTGATAAAACACAATACATGCAATTTACCAGTTTAAGAGCATTTTCTCTTAAATTCACTTCACCATTCCAATGGTTTCTCGATAGTGGATGTTGTAGACACATGACATGAGATCTCCCTTAGTTTGTGAACATTGATGACTACGAAGGAGGACCTATAACTTTCGGAGACGGGAGTTATTGCTATATCATCAAAAATGGTACGATCAAATTACAAGGAGTACCTTAAATTCATGATGTCGTTTACGTCAAAGGCATGACCACTAATCTTCTTTATATTAGTCAACTTTGTGACAAAGGCCACAAAGTTGTCTTCGGTACCGAAGAATGTGATATTGAAGACTCGTTAGGATTTATTTTTTTCATGGCATGCATGAACAAAACAACTGTTATCTGTATAATCTTTGTTTCAATTTGACTAAGGTGGAATCGACTCATCTATGGCATGTACATTTTGGTTACATCAATTATCTATTACTTGGAAAGATTATTAATAAAGAACCCATCATGGGAGTACCCAAAATTAATGCTAAATTCGATGGTGTCAAAATAGTAAATAAGTTATAACTCCACATAATCATCATGAGACATTTCCACCAAAGATCCACTTGATTTAATTCATATGGATATCTTTGGATCCATCCAACAAGCAACATTTGGAGGGAAGAAATATGCTTTGGTAATGGTTGATGATTACACCGTATTCACCTGGGTTGCCTTCTTAGAATATAAGAATGACACATTATGGGAAATTAAGATTATTGTGAATATAATCCAGAATGAACAAGGTCGCAAACTTAAAAAATTCATTGAACATAATTCAAGGACACTAAATTTTTGAATTTTGTGATAAAAAATTCTTTCGTATAATTAATTAATGCTCTCCACATATTACTCCACAACCTAATGAAATATCAGAAACAAAGAGAATGAATATTCAAGAAATGGATAGGGTAATGCTCCATGGTAAAAACTTGGCTCCAAAGTTTCGGTAAAAAGTTGTTTCACAGTATGCTACTTGATCAATCGTGTCTATCTAACATCACGAACCCTAAATACTCCATATGAGCTTGGAATGGACAAATTCCTAATCCAGGTTTTCTCTATGCTCGGGAGGCGGTTTCCTAATCTAGGTTGTCTTTGTCACAAATTTAACTAACAAAAAGGATATTAGCAATCATACCTTTCACGTATACGACATCATGGCTTTCAGGAACGCTGGGTAGTTTGATCATTCCGTTCTTGCTTATGTAGCAACAACTCCCATCTCCGAATGTTACTGGACCTCCTTCAAAATCGCTCGAATTAACAAACCACGAAAGATCTCTAGTCATATGTCGGCTACATCCACTATCAAGGAACCATTGAAAGGGTGATGTTGATTTTAGAGCAAAAGCTCACATATTAATATTACTATCTTGTTTGGGATTTTCTTGTTAGATTTGCACACCTTTTTAGAGCAGAAAACAGTTGTTCAGCTTTCTTGTGAAGATTACTAGCAACCTTTAAGCTTACATCTATATTGAAAATGATCACGAGAACCACAAAACATACATGTACCAATATTTTTAAACTCATCTGAGAAAATCTGAGTCACATCAGTTTTCACAAAGTCTAAACCTCGCTTATCTCCTGACTTATGACAATTCTTCGGGGAAGAATTAAAGGAGTTTCTCAAATCCATTGAAGATACTTTGACAGACTTCAAATCCTTATTTTTTGCAATTTCTGCAACAAGATCAGAATTGATCTGTATTTTTTCATCCAACTTCTTCTGGAGATTAACTACCTCTTCAGAACGTTCTCGAAGATTAGAGTTTTTGATATACATTTCGCAATAAAGGCCATCAATTTTCCTTATCAATCGTTGTTTCTATCGACAAAGATTTTTGATGATTTTTTCTAGATCAAGACACTCAACATCATCGATGGTTTCTAGAACACACTCGGAGTTGAGATGGCCTAAACCTGGTGAAGCGTTTATAGAGACTTTACTATCCATAGACTCAGATTGCTACAAACATAGATTTATGAGGCCTTAGCGTGTTTGCCTGCTCTGATACCAATTGAAAAAATGGGGGGTCTAACACCACACCCAATATTTATTTTTGCAATCTGTATGGACTAACTCCAATATTATTCCAAGAGAATAAACTAGACAGTCAGACTCAATCAAGGAAAGATATCCAAGAGTTATATCTCTTTCTCAAATCAATCAGCAAATAAATAGGATGGAATCCGTGAACTGATTGGTATGAGAATAACTTGAATGGTACCAAAGACCAATGTTCAAGTGTCATTCAATTTATATCAACAACCATATGTTGAATTTACCAATTGATTGAACTACGCACAACCTGTGATATTTCAATTATATAAATAAATATAATGCGGAAAAGAAATATTACAGACACAAGAAGTTTTGTTAATGAAGAAACCACAAATGCATAAAAACCCCGGTACCTAGTCCAGATTTGAACACTACATTGTATTAAGCCGCTACAGACACTATCCTACTACAAGTTTACTTCAGACTGGAATGTAGTTGAGCCCTAACCAATTCTCACACCGATTAAGGTATAGTCGCGTTCCTTACATCTCTGAATCCCAGCAGGACTCTACGCACTTGATTCCCTTAGTTGATCTCACCCACAACTAGGAGTTGCTATGACCCAAAGTCGAAAACTTATAAACAAATCTGTCTCTCACAGATAAGTCAATTCTAATAGATAAATCTGTCTCCCACAGAAGTACATATGAAGTTTTGCTCCGTCTTTTGATAAATCAAGGTGACCAGGAACCAATTAATAAGTTGGTCTTATATTCCCGAAGAACAGCCTAGAAATATCAATCGCCCCATAATAACTTAATTATATGGTAGTAGAAGAAGTTATTGTGGAATCAAAAATAATGAGACGAAGAGCTTTCTGATAAATCTCGAGCAAATCTTAGAGAAGATAGTACTCAAGACGATAGAACAAGTAAGATCAGAACACGCAACTACAAAGAAAATAGTTGGGCCTGGCTTCAGAATTCCAATGAAGTATTTAAGTCGTTAACCTATAATGGTTTTAGGAAAAACCTAGGTTAAAGGAGAATCGACTCTAGCCGCAACTAGTATCACACAGAACTGTGGCGATTAGGTTTTTCAGTTGCTAGAATTCTCCCTTATATAGTATTTCAAATCAGGGTTGCTTACAATCAAAGCTAGGTTAGCTTAGAAACAAAACATTCAATATTCACCGTTAGATGAAAACCTGATTTAAGATTTAAGCTAAGTTTGCTTAAAAGCAAAGCAATATCTCTCCAATGTTAGATGGTCTTAGCTTGTTACACACAAATGAAATATACGCTCATTTAGATATGGGTAACCGTACCTAAACATGTATATTGAGTTAACTCAACAATAGTTAGCCGAAGTTATCCATATGAACACTTTTGTCTTAACCACATTTATCTAACACTTCTAGATCAAGTATGATAATCAATCAACCATGAAAGATAATCAAATGAATCTAATTGTGTTACTCATAGAGTTGTTCAATTGTATATATCTCATAGAAGTATACAAGAAACAATTGAAGAAAAATCGGTTTGATTCATGAGAATCAATTCATGAACATTAAGCCACGGTTTCCAAAGAATGCATTCCTTAATCTATAAATGTATTCGTTCATGATTATGAAAACATACTTAACCGATTTTAGAACTTTAACCACTAAGTTTGCAAATGGGTACGCAAACTTAAGTTCCGAACTTTGGTCTTTTCTAGCAGTTTGCAAACCGGTATGCATACTGCCGTCCCGAACCGTAACTCAGGTAGAAACGTTCGCATACTGGTATGCAAACTTGGTTCCCGGACTTTAACAGTTAAAACCGTTCGCATACTGGTATGCAAAATTTGTTTCCGGGCCTGAATCAAACCACAATAGTTTGCATACTGGTATGCATACTGTGATGTATCCAGACAAAGGTTAATTGTTATAAACTCCCATTTCAATCATTGAAACATCCTTAAAAGATGACAATAGTTGTCCCACACAAACTATTAGCTTATAAGTAATTTTCAAGTGATCGAATGATTGAAATGAAACATTCCGAGTCTATATCAAATGAGTGTCTCACACAAATAATGTAAGATGTTCCAAGGAAATTTCCACATAATCATCTTTTGACTTATTATCTAGTTTCCAACAAATAAATTGTTTCCAACTAAACTCGTCAAGAATAATGATGAACGTAGCTAAAGCAAAAAGCTTCAAACATATATTTCGAGAAATATATAAGCGAGTTAAACTCAACTCGAAATATCAAATGTGTATAATGCAAAAGTCTATATAGCTATACGACTTAGTCTCAATAGGAGATATAATAGAATAGACTTCTGAGTGATAGATAAGTTTTAGTCTCCACATACCTTTTGTTGATGAAGTTCCTCCATGCTCTCCTCAGTAGATCTTCGTCTTCAATAGATGAACGTCGTGAAGTCTAAAGCTCAACTACACATTCTATCGTAATCCGAGACATAGCTATAAGTAGACTAGAAATCAAGACTTATAGTTTTGATCACCTAAACTTGACAAACAAGCTTGAGATAGCAATGCTTGCGAGTTCGACCGAGAAGTTCTCTAACAAAATCAATTTCGTACCCAAATCCATATATAAATATGACTTTTTGCATTTATGGCATGTAAGAAGCTCAAAAGAAAGAAGAACTAATCCTAGATTTGACTAGTATCAACATCGTAAAAAATAAGGAATCATTTGCAAATTGTAAATGACTAATAACTATGCCACAATTTTTAGCTTGAAAGCCAGAAACCAATCCTTGATCTTAAAATTGACTAATCGTATAAGTAAGAGCTTACGAACAAGAAAAAAAGAAAAAGGTGACAAAGGATCACCTTATCTTATCTCTTAATGCCTTTGAAGTATCATGTTGCACTTCCATTAACTAAAACAGAGAATTTAACATACTATATACTCGAGTCATTTCTTTAATATCATCTATTGGACTTTCACCTATTAGAGCACTAGATGAAGTTATGCAATTCTTCAGGGGAGTGATTTGCAAGATTCAGCATGACCTGATTCATAATAAATATCAATTATATCGGAAGTAAATTATTTTCGATAGTACAGTAATTAATATGGACGATAATCATAATTAATAACTAGGTATCACCTCAGGCTACGCCGACGCTCAACTTCTTTGTTCGATTTGTGTTGTATGGCTTTTTGTTTGTTTGGCATGTAGGTTTATTTGTATAAAACAAATTAAACATCATGACTTTTAAATTTCCCACTATGGTGTATGAAAATTAGTATGGTATGTTTTGTTTAGATAAACCAAATTAAACATCTTGACTTTTGATTTTTCCGGTATGGTGTGTGAAAATTAGTACATTTGGGTAGAAATTATCATTGGAGCCCATAAAAATAAGAACATATAGAGTTTCACTTGGAAAAGTAACAGTTAGTTTTAATACATTTCGGTAAAGAAAACACATGTAAATAATATGATAAACAAATATTTATCTGGAAGTGTTCATAGTATTCATAAGATTTCTACTTTTTTTTATTATGTATGTAAAAGTTAAGGCATGTTTGGTACAGTTTTTAAAAACAACTTTCAAAAATCATTTTATATTATTTTTAAAATATTTTATTTTCTCTCTCTTTTCATTCTCCATTAGATTTGAAAATGGTTTTTGGTGTAAAAATTCAAAATCCGTTTTGGAAAATTCATACTTTCCAACTCTATAAAATACTTCAAAATTGTAGATTTTTCATCCCAACTTCGTGTGAACTGGAAACAGATATAATACTTAAATGCTAAAGCTGATGATTGTGCAATGGCAGTAATACAAACAAGTTGTGGTATGTGAAGTCTCATGTAAAGAGGGGCAATGTTACATGAAATCGTCCCGGATGGGTAAAGGATAAAAGTTTTGTTTTTCATTGAATTTTGAAGTTATATGTTGGTCCATCTTCATCTAAAAATCTGTTGTTTGCAGTGTACCATGTGATAAATGGGACCATCACACAATTAGGCATGACATCCCTTAAACTAAAGCTGAAGGCTTGGAAAGAGCTGATAGAATGGGTTGCAAAGGTATGTCGGAGCATAAATTTTCATTACTTAATTTCATATTAGAAAAATTAATTAATTTTTATAACTATTAGGGGTTCTGTAGATGAATTTTTTATAATTATTAATCTTTAATATCACTTTCAATTATTTTACCAAACAGTTCATACGCATTACAAATCTTCCATTTATTTAATCAGAAAAGTGAATGTTATAGTATCATGATCATAATATCTCTTAAAAACCTCAGCAAACAAATAAAACTCATAATCGATTTGGCTTAATTCGCAACAAAAATTGATCAATATGTTATAGGTATCGATACTAGGTTTAATTCCCTTATCAATTTCATCCTCTTATACAACATAAAAACAAAGGAACAATATCTTATTTTGGAAATTGAAATGAATAGAAGACTGAATGTTAGAATAGAGAAACTAACCATGCAAGAGAGTTTTGAAGATATCATACTTCCATCTCTTTTACCATAGCTCATACCCTTCATTTGAAAATAAGAAGAAAAAACCCCAGAGAAAACGATTGTATGTTGTTTTCATTTCTTTCGTTTTTACAAACTGAAAACAACGGAGAAACGTTTTTAGGAAACATGTTTACCAAATGTGTTAATTCTATTTTCCGTTTTAAAAATAGAAAAGGATATCTTAAAACCATACCAAACATGTCCTTAGGTTTTGTTTGTCACATTTCTTATAAATCGTGTTAGTTGAATAATTTCGACATACCATGGACTCAATGATGTGATGAAAAATATTCATTAAAAGTGAAAACGTGGGGGTACCAAAATACACCACCAACTTTTTCTTAGGTAATCTTTATGGAAAAACTCAATATTCAATTCCGAGAGTTCAACTTAATAAATCTCAATCAAGAAAGAATATCTAGAGTTATATCTCTAACTCTCAAATCAGAATGTTTACAGACACTAGTCCATGAACCTGATTTCCAGGTGAGAGTACTTGGGTTATTCAAAAGATTAATTTCCCAAGTAATCAATCAAGTCTTATCCAACAAACAAGGTCGGATATATCTACTGTGATTTATTTACGCACAACCTGTGATATTTCAATTATAAGTATAAACAATATAATGCGGAAAAGAAATAACACAGACACCAGAAGTTTTGTTAACAAGGAAACTGCAAATGCATAAAAACCCCGGGACCTAGTCCAGATTGAACACCAAACTATATTAAGCCGCTACAGACACCAGCCTACTACCAATTAACTTTGGATTGGAATGTAGTTGGGACCAAATTAAACCCTCCCAGCAATTCGGTTACAATCGCGTTCCTTACACCTTTTGAATCCCAGTAGGATTCTACGCTATTGATTTTCTTAGCTTACGTCACACCAACTAAGAGTTGCTTCAACTCAATTGAAAACTTTAAACCAATCTTCTTCACACAAATTAAGCCTATATATGATTTCCTTTACGGTCAAAAAGATTTTGATCAAGGTGATCGGAAATAGATAGCAATAGACAAAGTCTAGCTAACCTCAAAATACAGATTGATTATGTAACCTGAAGTGCATCCTAGATTATTATTCACCTCACAAGTATAAATCTTGTGGAATCAAGAAAGTTTGAGACGAAAAGAACTTTGATGATTTATATTTGTCTTTTTGATGGAGTGAGACTCAACAATCAAACAAGATCAGGATACTCGAGCTCTCAAGATAAACAATAACTGGACCTGGCTTCATGAATCCCAACGAAGTCTTTGTAGTCGATGAAACCCTAATAGGGTTTTAGGAAGAGGACGACTTTAGTTACAACTAGGACACACAAAAAATAGTGTCGAGATTCAAAGATCCTAGTTGCTCGAAGTTTCCCTTATAAAGACATTCAAAGCATACGTTGCTTTAGGTTTAAGCTAAGATAGCCTTGGAACCAAGCAATCAATGTTCACCGTTAGATGAATCTTTGAAATCTATTTTACATAAACAAGATATAAACTATGGTTAGGTAAAACCATAACCGAACCGTGTAGAAGGACTATGTTCAAGGTGGTCAGCTGAAACAAGATGATTTGAACTTATAAGCTTAATACTCATTTTCATAAATATTTAAGACTTAACTCGAAGCACAATCAAGTGATCCAATATGTATATGGTGTTTATAAAGATTATTCTAATGAAAATTATCTCAGAGAAATAGTTTATGTGCATAAGAATTTAATCGACATGGAAAGTATGTGTACAAAGTAAAAATATCAAAGCCGTTCATGAGTCAGTTGAGTTACAGTACGTGTTCCGGTTTGCATATTACAAACACTACCGAGTTCCGGAGTTAACACAGAATAATTTGGGTACGTGTACCGGTTTGCATACCATAACCACTTACATAGTTCCGTAGTTAACAGAAAAATTCAGGTATGTGTACCGGTTTGCATACCTTAAGAGTTTAACTGGTTCTGAAGTCCACATAACTTTTCTGGTACATGTACCGGTATGTGTACCAAACCGGTTCCGTGACCACAGTTTTTTACAGTTTGCATACGGGTATGCGTACCGATCCGGTTCACTAGTTGACAGATTTTATTCAAGGTATGCATAAGAATATGCGTACCAAAAATCCGTTCGTCGACATATAGCAACTCAGCTACGTGTACAAGTACATGTAACACGGCTTCAGACTTCTAAAAGTTCTCTCAGTTTGTAAGACTGATAACACTATTTTATATCAGAATATAGTAGTTCTATATTTTTATCTAAATCGATTTGAAACATTCCCGAATAACATCAATGAAACATATCACTGTTCCAGACTATTTCGGAATGATAAAAATTGAATCACAATTTTGATTCCGAATAAAAAAATTGTCGTTAATCGAAATTCATCAAGTATGAACAAATGTTCATTAAGCTTAGTCATTATATTTCTAGAACTAATTATCAAGATAAACTTGACTCGAAATTCTTGTCTATGCATAATAGTCTAGTTAGTTATGCAACATCATCTCGTAGAATAAAAAGATGAATATAACTTGAGAAATAGGTGGTTCAGTCTTCACTTACCTTTTGTCAAAGAAGTTTTTTTTTTATAAATCATGTAAATTTATTACTCAAAAGAGAAAACTCAATGTTAAAAAGTAGTCTTGACATGCCAAGACTAACTTATTTGAATTAAAGAAGAACTAAAAGAAAATTACAGGTTACATCCCTATAGTTTTATTTCAAGAAAATCTAAAGTAGTGATTGTCTTCCTGCTCCATTATTCCCAAAAAATCTGGCCTTCCATCATATAGTATTACTTCTCCTCTTCTAAGATTTGTCCCCTTCTTGGCTAGTTGATCAGCTGAGAAGTTAACTTCCCTGTAGGAATGTCTGAAAGTTATGGTTCTCAGAAGATTAGTCACTTTTCCCCATCTGTTTCTGACTATCCAAGGAATCTTGCCATTAGTAAATGCCATTATAACTGCCTTTGAGTCCAAACTAAAACATACATCAATGAGATGTTTACTTACTTCCCATTCCCCTGCTGTAACTAATGCCATGACCTCTGCAATATAGTTTGTGGTAATTCCCAAACCTCCACTTCCTGCACCCAAGCATGATCCATCATTTTTTCTACCAACAAAGCCAATACCTGCAGCTTCTGGGTTTCCTTTGGCAGCACTATCACAACATATTAATGTTTGGTTAATCTGTGGAAGTCTAAAAAATACTTCTTTCACAGTAGAACTTTTGCTTTTTATCCCCTTAATTCCAAATCTTACTATAGTGTTCAGATCATACATACAGTTCTTCATAGTTCCATTAATTCTTATGCCACATTCCTTTGTGAAACTTAAGATCATGTGTTTGATTTTTTCATGTTTTCATACATTCTCAAGTTTCTTTTCATCCACAGTTCTACCATTACTGAAAATGCACTGATATACCATATCTGTCTTATGGAAGAACTATGCTTTTTAACACATGCTATAACATCATCAAATTTGGTGGGAGTATTAAGACTAAACATACCTCCAAGACAGTTCCAAATTTCCAGACTGAATGAACACTTCCACAGAATCTGCTCCATGTTGTCTTCTGCATTGCCACATAAATAGCATTTGGAGACAGTATCAAAGCCTTTCTTCCTGACATTTTCTTCAGTTGAACATGCTCCTATGAGCATTTTCCACACATTGAATGATGTGTATGGATGGATATAAGGACTCCACACATATTTAGCCCAAGTGACTTGTTGGTATTTCTCTCTTATTTGCTGTACAACATTGACAACTGTAAGTTTTCCAGTTAAGTCAGCTGTCCATATTCTTTTGTCATTTCCAGTCCCAATAGATGGTAATTCATTTAGTTCTAGAAATTGTAGCATGTCTTCAGTTATTTGCCATTCACCATTCACTATCAAGTCACTTACTTTTAAATTTTTGTTCTGTTGTACAAATGGATCAGAGTGATAGTGATCAATAAGAGCATTTTCTTTCACCCATTTATCTTGCCATACTGAGATGTTTCTTCCATCTCCCACCAACCATCTACTTCCTTCATTAAGATCATTCATCACCCATTTCAGTCCAGGCCATATGGAAGATTTTTTGTGTTCAGTAATCCATTCACCATTTTTGTTCTTGTATTTTTCCTTCATAAATCTAGTCCATTCTTCATCTTCAGTTTCAATTTTCCAAATCAGTTTTAATAGCAAGGCTTTGTTAACCACTTCCAATATTCTAATACCAAGACCTCCTTCAGCAAAAGGTGCATTTACTTCCTTCCATTTAACAGTTATCAGTTTCTTCACAGATGGATCACCAGTCAATAGGAAATTTCTAATTATCCTTTCACATTCTCTAATCACAGACTTGGGCCATTTCTATACTGACATGTTGTAAATTGGTATGCTACAAAGCACAAATTTAACTAAAGTTAATATAGCAGAGAATGCAAAAAGTTTACCAATCCAACCAGCTAATTGCTTTTGTAGCATTTCCACTATTCCCCAAACTTGAGTTGTTTTGACTCTTCTAGGACACAGAATTACACCCAAATATTTGTCTGGGAAGTCTGAAAGCTCAATTTGTAGTCTTTCTGCAATTATGTGTCTTCTTTCTTCAGTAACTCCACCAACAAAACATTTTCTTTTTGCTCTGTTAACTGTCTGTCCTGATGCAGTTTGATATTTCATTAGTAACCCCATCAAATTGTCTAGTGTTCTTATGTGCCCATTACAGAATATAAATATATCATCTGCATTAAGTGAGATGGCTGACATCCATTTCTGTTAACCATTGTTTGTATCAAACCCTCTTGAATCATTTTCGTTAAATTTTTGCTCAATACTTCTTTAGCTATCACAAAGAGTATGGGAGATAATGGATCTCCTTGTCTGAGTCCTCTTCTTACTTCAAAGAATCCAAATGGTCCTCCATTTACTAGCACTGATAGTCTTGCAGACTCAAAGATTGTCTTCAACAAGTTAATTCCCACTTGAGAGAAGCCAAAGTGCTTGAGTGTTTCAAAAATGAATTCCCATCTCATTGAATCAAAGGCTTGAGTTATATCCAACTTCAAACCTACATTACCTCCTCTTCTTTTAGTATTTAACTCATTCACAAGTTCAGAAGAAAGAAATATTTTCTCTTGAATATTTCTCCCTTTTATGAAAGCTCCTTGCTGGCAAGAGATCACCTTATGCAGAACTGAATGTAACCTTGTTGTGATTATTCTTGTAATCATTTTAAAGAAAAAATTAGACATCCCAATTGGCCTAAATTGATCTGTTTTCCTAGCATCAGGTATTTTAGGTAGTAAAAGCATAAAGTTAGAATTCATCCCTTTTGGAATAAATCTGCATCTCCAACATAATTGTATTGCATTAATTAAGTCCTTGCATATAATTTCCCATGAAAATCTATAAAAATTACCTGGGAATCCATCAGGGCCAGGGGAGCTGTTTGGATCCATAGAAAAAACTGCATCTTTAATTTCTTGTGCTGAAGGAAAAGCATCCATGAGAGCATTATCTTCATCAGTAATTACTTTAAGAATAGTGTCAAAAAGACTTTCCTCAAAAGATACATCATTATGTTCAAATTTCTTCTTAAAATGGGTCACCAACAAATCTGCAATTTGGTTCTGTTCTGCAACAATATTACCATTAGAATCTTCAAGTTCTACAATGCTATTATGCGCTTTTCTAACCTTCATTGAAGTATGAAAAAACCCAGTATTTGCTCCTCCCTTTTTCACCCATTTGATTCTTGATTTTGATCTTAATAATTCATTATATTGTTGAGCAGCCAGTTCATGCTTTCCCCTTGCAGTTACTAAGTTGTTAAGAAGATTCACATTTTTTGGTTGGGCATCTGAGAGTAAAGCAGCTTTTAAAACTTCATCTTCAGTTTCTTTGACTTTAATTATCAAGTCTCCAAAAACTTCCCAGTTCCACTTCTTGACACAAATTTTGAACCTCTTAAGTTTACTCATAAAACTAAAAGCAGGATTTCCAGGACACAAATTTTGTCAAAGAAGTTCTCCAAAAGCTTCGGTTGATCTTTGCCTTCAAACGGTAAAACGCAATGATGACTGCCGCGATGTAAGTTTCTCAACTACACTTCTATCCTAATCCGAAACTTAACTAATTATAGACTAGAAATCAAGATATAATTTTGACAACTAAATTTGACAACAAGCTTGAGATCGCAACACTTGTGAGTTCGACCGAGCAATGCTCTAACAAAAAGTGAACTCATTCAGTTGGAAATTTCTCTTTTGCATGTAAAGAAAGTTTAGTAGAATATTTTTACATGGATTGATTACAAATCTAATAAAAAAACTTCAACATGAAGAACCTTTGGTTCTCAGTTTGATAAATATTTGAAAAATTTGTATTAACTTTATTAAACCAACTTGCACCACTATACGTTGATGCATGTCGTTTACACAACAAATTAATTCCATTCTTTCCACACAATTAACTAGTAATATAATGGTAAGGATTTCGTTCCCACGAAGAGCATGGAGTTTTAGTTGTTATAAAGCAACCAAAGGGGGAGTTTTAGATTGTAGTTTAAAATAGATAATAAAACGAAATAATAAATATTGATTTAAAACAATAAGAAGAAATAGGACCATGGAATCCTTCGCCGTCACTGAACCGAAACTTAATGAAACACAAGTTTATTAATTGTTTAATTTATATTGTTACCAACAGTAGAATAACAGTATGCTCTGTTATCCCCGAAATTCCTGTTTACTGGATACAGAAACGCTCGACTGCTAGATTCTATCCAACTAACCCACCAAGAATAAGCTCTCTAGGTGTAAATTAATCGAATGTTTTATGTACACTCTGCGAATCAGGTTTATCCTTGCATCAGACGCATAAGCTTGGTCTGCTTACTAGTGCTATCTCCATATATACACAATTTCCTAACATAATCCGTTTGTCCGCTTTTAGGATTTACTACTTGTGTAAAAATTGATGTGACAATTAAACGTATCACACAACCCTAAACTAGTAGAAAAAATATTGGTTGGTTAATTTAATTGATCACTTTAAATAACCCCTCAATATTCTTAGACAATAAAAATAATAGACATAATCAACAATAAAAATAAAACTCCAAATAAGCTTGATTTAAGAAATTAATGCTTCATTATTCAGGACTTTGAAATCATCCACAATCAAATTTTTTTTTACCTAGACATAATACAAAGAAAGAAGAAGAAAAAGATGTTGTAGAGAAAACTAAATGTATCAAAGTTGTATCAAGTCTCCCCTTTATATATAGGTTTTTGTAACGTCCTCATGATGACTATTCAACTAGGAAACCTGATAACTGTCAAGTATTTCCACCTCCCTTTGATACTTATCCAATTAGGTACTTAACCTCCTCAAAATTCACAAAAACCCTAGTTTTCACGTCCATAGCAAGCCCAAAATGCATCCCTCCTTTCTCTTTTCTCACAGGCCCAATAACGCCCAACAGAAACCAAATCTAAGTTGGTTTCACTATTTTTCTCATAACTTCTTCATCAGAACTCGGAATGACCTCATTTTTTTTGCGTTCACTTCGTATTCTCGTTTTATTTGAGATGATATTAAGAAATATTGGATTTGAATGAGTTGAAATTGGTCTTTCCCCTCTTACTTTGTAAGGCTTGACTTCTTTGTCAATTTGATATTTGCATGGCCACAAGAGAAGAACTTTACCACTTTGATATTCACAAATTGTATTGTCTTCATATTATGAAGACGCCGGGTGTACCAAAATGCACCACCAACTTTTTCTTAGGAAATCCGTATGGACAACACCCAATACAATTCCGAGAGTTCCACTTAATGAATCTCAATCAACGAATTATATGGAGAGGTTATATCTCCTAACTCATACAATTAGAACGTTTACAAAACCAAGTCCGTGAACCTAATTATAGTGAGTTTACTTGGATGGTACCAAAGATCAATGTCCAAAAATGAATCAAGTCGTATCCAACAAACTAGGTCGGATGTATCTACTATGATTGATTAACGCATAACCTGTGATATTTCAATTATAAAGATAGACAATATAATGCGGAAAAAGAAATAACACGGACACCATAAGTTATGTTAATGCGAAATCCGCAAATGCAGAAAAACCACGGGACCTAGTCCAGATTGAACACCAAACTGTATTAAGTCACTATAGACACTGGCCTACAATTCATTCTGGAATGTAGTTGAGACCGAATTAAACCCTCCCAACAATTCAGTTACAGTCGCATTCTTTATGCCTCTAGAATCCCAGCAGAACTCCGCACAATTGATTCCTTAGTTGACATTACACCAACTAAGAGTTGCTTCAAATCAATTGAAGAATTTAAACCATTATGCAGCCCACAGATAAGCCTATATGTGTGATTTCCTTCTTTTTTTTATTGTAGACCAAGGTGAGACTGGAAATCAATAGCAATAGACAAAGTCTATCTAACTTCAAAATACGTACTTATGCTACCCGAAGTGCAACTTATATTATTATTCACCTCACAAGTATGAAACTTTTGGAATCAACAAAGTTTGAGACGAAGAAAACTGTGATGATTTCTATCTATCTTGCTGATGGAGTGAGACTCAACAATCAAATAAGATCATGATACTCAAGCTATCGATATAAACAATAACAGATCCTGGCTTCATGAATCCCTATGAAGTCTTTTTATTCGCTAAAACCTAAAAGGATTTTAGGAAGAGGACGAATCTAGTTACAACTAGGACACACCAAGAAAATTAGTGTCGGGATTCAAAAATCCCAGTTGTTTGAGGTTCCCCTTTTATAGACTTTCAAAGAATAATTTGGTTTAGGTTTAAGATAAGATATCTTAGGAACCAAGCAATCAATATTCACCATTAGATGAATCTTTGAAATCTAATTTACATAAACAAGATATACATTCTGGTTAGGTGAAACCGTAACCGAACCGTGTATAAAGACTATGTTAAAGGTGGTTAGCCGAAACTAGCCGATTTGAACTTATAAGCTTAATATTCATTTTCATAAACACTTAAGATTTAACTCGAAGCACAATCAAGTGATCAAATATTTCTATGGTGTTTTAGAGATTATTCAAACGCAAATTATTTCGGAAAAATAAATTATGTACATAAGTGTTGAGATTATTAGTCCCACATTGTTGGGTTATCTAAGATCCTGCAGTTTATAATCCCTTAGCGCCTCTCCACTCATTGCCAATTGGCTTTGAGTTGGATGCCCAAATTCTAACATGGTATCAGAGCAGGCTATTTGCGACGAGTCATTTGACCACGCCTTTACTACGCATCACCCGATTTATTGTCCATGTGTTAGACCCAACGAGGCTACACGTGAGGGGGCGTGTTGAGATTATTAGTCCCACATTGTTTGGGTAATCTAAGATCCTGCGGTTTATAATCCTTAGGGACTCTCCACTCATTGCCAATTGGTTTTGAGTTGGATGCACGTATTCTAACTTGGTATCAGAGCAGGCTATTTTGTTTTGAGTTGGATGCCCATATTTTAACATGGTATCAGAGCAGGCTATTTGTGTCGAGTCACTTGACCGCACCTTTACTCCGCGTCACCTGATTTATTGTCAACGTGTTAGACCCAACGAGGCTACACGTGAGGGGGCGTGTTGAGATTATTAGTCCCACATTGTTGGGTTATCTAAGATCCTTCATTTTATAATCCCTTAGGGCCTCTCCACTCATTGCCAAATGGTTTTGAGTTGGATGCCCATTTTCTAACAATAAGAGTTTAATCAACATGGCAAGTAGGTGTACAAAGTACAGATACAGAAGCCGTTCGTGAGTTGGTTAAGTCACAGTACGTGTACCGATTTGTGTACTTTTAAACATATCCAAGTTCCGGAGTTCACATAACTAGTTAGGTATGCGTACCGGTTTGTGGACCTTAAGACTATAATCGGTTCCTGAGTCCACATAACTATTTAGGTATGCGTACCGATATGGATACACAACTGAGTTTAGGAACACAAAACTTTTCTGGTACGTATACCGTTATGGATACCAAACTGGTTCCGTGACCATAGTTCCTTTAAGGTTTGCATACAGGTATGCGGTTCACGAATTAACAGATTATATTCAAGGTGTATATAAGAATATGCGTACCAAAAATTTGTATGTCGACATATAGCCACTTTGTTACGTGTATGAGTACATGTAATACGGTTTTCAATTTATAACAGTTTTCCCAGTTTGTAAGACTTAAGTGCATACTGTCTTGCAAGCGAATTTACAGTAGTTCCATATTTCTCTCTAAATCGATTCGAAACATTCCAAAATAACATCAATGAGACATATCATTGTTCCAGGCTAGTTCCGAATGATAAAACTTGAATCACAATTTTGATTCTGAACAATAAATTGTCTTTAATCGAAATAACATCAATGACACATGTCATTGTTCCAGGCAATGTTGTTCGTTGGGAATTTAGCAATCCTAAACGTTTCATCTGGAGTCGTGAGTTTCTTTGGCAAGAAGGACATACGGCTTTTGCTACAAAAGAAGAAGCAGATGAACAGGTATTAGAAGTTTTTGAGCTGTATCGAAGGATATTTGAAGAGTTCTTGGCAGTGCCAGTGATAAAAGGGGAAGAAAAGTGAGAATGAAAAGTTCGTGAGAGCTTTATATACAACCAGTGTTGAGGTGAGACATAAGTTCCATGTCGCTCTTTCTTGTTCACAGGCTTTTGTTCCAAATGCTGGTCGTGGGATACAAGGTGCGACTTCACATTGCCTCGGTCAAAATTGCGCAAAAATGTTTGACATCATCTTTGAGAACGAGAAGGGAGAGAAGGGCTTGGTGTGGCAAAATTCTTGGGCGTATAGCACTCGGACGGTAATCTTCCCATTAATCTTTTCCTTATTCACTTGTTTCAACAGATATGTCATTTGTTTATAGGGATAAATGATGATTATGTATGGCATGAAACTACCGAAAATATTTAAGATTCCTTTTGGAGAAAACAAATCATCTCTGAATGGTCCATTCTTGTTGCATCTAAAACATTTTTATTTATTCTGTTTACTCTTTTACAGATTGGAGTAATGGTGATGGTTCATGGAGATGACAAGGGCTTAGTATTGCCACCTAAAGTTGCACCTGTCCAAGTCATAGTGATTCCTGTGCCTTTCAAAGATGCCGACAACACTCAAGCCATCTGTGATGCTTGTACGGAAACTGCAGAAGAAGAGAGTTGAACAAAGCTGGTTTCCGTGCCGAGACAGATCTGAGAGACAACTACTCACCTGGTTGGAACTTGGAAGTACTAAGACTAGGAATTGAAAGGAGTTCCCTTGAGGATTGAGATAGGTCCAAAGGATATGGCAAAAAACCAAGTAGGTGTTGTTCGCCGAGACAATGGAGCAAAAGAGGATATTTCAAGAATCGGCAATGTTATAAATACCCTCCATTTTTGTTGACCTTGCACAAATACCCCCGAGGGGTAAAAAATAATTTTCTTGGAGTCAACTTGAGAAATATAAAGTTGCATCCATTTCTGGAAGCAACTTGTGCTAGTTGCGTCCACTTCTGAAAGCAACTTTTTCTAGTTACTTCCACTTTTCAGAAGGTAAGGGTATTTTTAAAAATTGAATAAGGATATATTCTAAGAGGCGAATTTTGAGGGGTAGTTAAATAATGTTCCCAGAAAAAACCAACTTGGTTGATCAGATTAAAGACCTACCGGACAATGCCCAACAAAGCCTATTTAAGCCTACCGGACTTACTGGGGCAGAAGCTACTAGTTAGAGTAGGAAAGTAGTTGCGAGTTTTTTGTTAGTTTGAGGTTGTCTATCTAAGTTTTCATCTTGGTAATTTCTGATTTGAATTATTCATCTTGAAAAAAAAAAACATACATGCCTTCGTATCTCTAAGTGTGGTGACTTTGTGGAGTTGCGAAAACCTCCCAAATGATGCCTCTTTAGTTAGAATCTAAGAAATTTGACGAACATGGTATTTTTCTTTGTACGACGGTCCATTTGTGCGCCTTAGGTTAAAACTATAACAAAATTCCTTCCTCATTAATGGATAACCAGTGATTACTGAAACATCACCATTATGGTCTTGGTTAATTCTCAGGTTAACCACTATGAACGTGAAGATTCTCCCTGGCGAATTGACACCAACTGTAGGGCAATTGGTCTGGTGGTATGATTCTCGCTTAGGGTGCGAGAGGTCCCGAGTTCAATTCTCGGATTTCCCCTTATTTTATTAATATTCACCTTTTTTCCTTTTTGTGGCTGCAAGGGGTTACCAAGGACTGAAACCTGTTCTTTTTGTTACAGACTTGATTTCTTTTACTCAAAATAACCTATCCAACTAGTTCAATTGCAGTTAAGAGATGACAGGGTAGCCCAATTCGGAAATTCCCCAGGGCAGACAAGACAAATCGATCATGCAGAGTTTTTATTTTCTATATTTTTTTCCATTTTGCAAAAGAGAAACAGAAAGAGAACACACTCTTTTCTAATGCTGGCGCTTGTGCTGTGAAGTAAACAAAAACTTGATCCGAGGATTTTCAGGTGGCTTCTACTTTAACTTGCAGAGTGAAGCCTCTTCTGAGCAACCTGGATGATTATTTGAATGATAGGAGCAGTGTTATTAAAAAAATAAAAAATAACTCCAGGCCTTCCAAATGACCCGCACAACATAACTTCCCATCCTAAAGACACGAAAAGTCCCCTTCTTCCTGAATCTAACTAGACAGTAAGGACTTTGTAGAAGAATTTTACACATCTCTGAAACCCAAATTTGAGGCAAAAAAAACAGCTCGTGCAGCAGGGTACTTGAGAAAGAGATGGCCAATGGTTTCAGAACCAGTAAAACAAAGCCTGCAATCTTGGTCTAGACCCGAAAGAAATTTACCCATAACTTTGAAAATTGCAATTCATTTATGGATAACCCTCAAGATCAAAAGATGGACTCAAGGCACCAGATTCTTTATTTTCCAGAAGCTTCCAAGGAAAGCCTCATTGGTCAGAATTTGACTTCGAAAATTTGATCATACAGAGTAACAAGGCACATTGGTCACGTTTTCGATGTAAAACTCTGTTTGAAGGGTGCGAAATGTTAATAACATGTCAGAAATTATTGAATTACACTTAAAGTTACGCATTCTTCTCCATTGAAAGTAGCAAAAACAAATAATGAAATGCACAATTAACAAAAATGAAATCATGAAATTATAAGCATAACCCAAAGACGAATATTGCTAAAAGATGTATCGCATTCTTTCTGTTAAACTTAGTTCAAGTAAATTTAACAAAACATTTAAAAAAAAGTTAAAGAATGGGTACCCTGCATTTATGAAGCGGCCTCCTAATGATGTTTGTATCTGTACGTATCACATGCACCATTCCAATTGCTCCTTTGCAGACGGATTGTCACTTAAATTGATTACATTATTTCCGAGTTATTCTCTCCTAAACCTTTCAATGAAACCATGGTGTTCATGTGAGGGATTGGTGGTGGAGAAATTTCTTGACCAAAGTAACCAAGCACATCAGCAGACGAAGATCTGAAGTCATAACAACTGAGCTTGGTAGATACAAGATTAGTATGGAAACACAGAACTGCACCACTCTCTGTAAAAGCAAATGGTACGGAACCAACTAAGCTAAACTCTTTATTCCAGCTCATTGAACTGTAATCTACCTCTTCTTTCATGTCATAAAGGCCACCGCCAGTCTCCTTCTTCTTCAATAACCATATATTAACAGATCTCCCTCTTCCACGATGGAAACACATCAAGTGACCACTTAAAAGCCCAACTTCAACAGCCATCATCCCCTGCCAATTAGGATTTAGCAAAATTGGTGGTAATGGAATTTCATGAAAACTTTCATTAACCAAATCAAATGCCACTATCCTTCCTTTCTTTTCAATCCAATGTAGAGCTCCATTGGCAAACACACCAACTGTATTCAGAAAAAAATACCCTTCTTCATAACTACCTAAGTTTCGCCACCCATTACCACTGCCAAGAGTATAAATCTCAACATGTATAATATCTGATTCTTTACCTAACCTGCTGATCCTAACAACTTTGTACTCACCGGTAGACGACCAATAACCGAATCCACTCGCAAACAATTCTTAAATTTCGTATACGACACCTCAAGCTTTGGAAGAATAAGATATTCTCTAGTAATAGGATCACAGATATAAGTAGGTTCTTAGTCATACGGATCAAATAAACCAAGATCATAATCATAACATACATTTAGACAAATCAAACCATTAAATGAACCAACAATTTCATATTATACTGAAATGGTATAGGGTTTAATTTCATCCTTGTAATTGGCCTACTCTCAATTGGAATCTTACAATCATACTCAGTTAATATTCAAATCCTCTGTTGATACGACTTAAGAGAAAGAAACTCAACTTACCGGAAGAATTTCGAAGATGAGTTAAATGGAGTCGAGGAAATGATGTAGTCCATGATTTACAGACCGATTTACACTTTTATACCGATTCAGCTGGTAAGTGAGTAAAAATGTCCAACACGATCTCCTTGGGGAGAATGTTGAAGCTCCCCATTGAAACAATTAGGGAGGATTGATTTCTAGGTTTTTTTTTTTTTTTTTGGATGAAGGGTCAAATGGAAATGAGGATTCGGCGTTGGGAAGGATTTGGTTTTTATTGCGAGGGTTTGAATCTGAAACTTAGGCGGTGCTGGGTGAGTGAGCCTTATTGGGCTGGATATCTGGGTGAGTGAGCCTTATTGGGCTGGATTTAGTACCGGGTAAAATTTGATTGATGTTTTGGGGACTACTCAAAAAAGGTGGGGGACTACTCTTCTATTTTGGGGTGGATATTTGAAGTAAATTTGGCCACCCCTTAACTTAGTTTTTTTCTAATACCAAACTTGCCCTTGGTGATTAAATTAGTTAGTGTAATGATTAATTAGTGTTAGTGTAATGATTGATTAGTGAGGTTAGATTAATTAGCTGAGTGTTTTTACAAGAATAATTTTTGAGAAGAAGGGTTTTTTTTTTTTTTTTTAAGATGGTTGATTTCGAAATGAGGGTTTTGGGTACTTAGGTATACTTCAAATTTAGTTAATGTTGCTTGAATTGACAAAAACTTTCGAAAAAATGAGAAATTTATAAACTGATTTCGACCATGGAAATGAAGTTCGGCTACGACATCTGAAGAACAGGTAGCCGAACTCATCGTCAAGTGTAGTTCGGCTAATGGTTCTGAAGACACAGGTAGCCGAACTCAGCTTTAATGGAGTTTTTGCTTTCAGAGAAAAGTTCGTCTAGGAAAAAGAAAGTTGCGACGTAACCGAACTAAAAGTTCGGCTGAGAATTTTTTTCTTGACGTAACCGAACTCAATATATAGGTTTTCAGAAAAAAGTTCGTTTAGTAGAAAAAAATTGCGACAAAACCGAACTAAAAATTCGGCTAGGAAAAAAACGAAAAAAAGTTGCGAAGTAACCGAACTAAAAGTTCGACTGGAATTTTTTTTTGCGAGGTAACCGAACTTTTTTCTGAAAGAAAAAACTCCATTAAAGCTGAGTTCGGCTAGTTCGACAAACTGTTTCATATAATTCCTAGCCGAACTTCTCTCTGCAACTTTCATTTTCAACTCATTTTGATGATTACTTCTCATTTCTTCAACCAAAAACGAATGACAAGTAATGGGTTTGTGAGAATATCTTCGTTAATGATTTAAATTAAGCTATATACATGGAGGTGGTGGTGGTTGGTGGTGGTGGTAGTTGGAGGTGGTAGGTGATGGGCGGTGGTGGTGGGCGGCGGTGGTGGGAGGAGGTGGTGGTTATATATATATAGGTGATTATTAGGTTGGTTTTAAATTAAATTAGGTTAAGGGTAGGTTAGTCATTTCCACACTTTAGGACACCCCTTATAAGTATAGGGTGGACATTCATATAACAAAGTAGTCCTCCACCTTTTTTGGGTAGTCCCCAAAACATCATTCTAAAATTTGACAAGATTGCTAACAGGAGGTTTCAATTTGCTTGGTGGTGCACCAAAACACATATAAGACAAAACATCAATTACCTTTGGGTTGGTACACCCCAAGCAAATTGGTTAGCAGTCTTGGAATTTGAGTCACCAGCCGCCAGGTAATTTTCCAGTTATGTCAATTTTTGGGTGCCAAGGGAAATGTCCGAGATAGATTTTGGGGTTGTAAGCAAATTATGATCATCGACAAATGGTAGATTCCAATGACAATTACTAAGGAAAAATAAAATTAAAGCAAAAAATTACTAAGCAAGAGAAACATTGCATTCCTGGTCACAGATAACTGACATTGTGTTTAAAAGCAAAGTTAGAGAGTGAGCAGCTTCGTTAGCATATCTCTTGATAAAACTTCGACTTTAAGTTTCTTATTCAATAGTAGACCTAAGGCCAAGTACAATGGTATGTCATTTTCCTTAATTATCCCCTATTTATAGGAAAATCAATCTATTATGATCTCCCGTGTAGCTTATGTGTGGGGATATCCCTTAGCTATACTTAAAAGTAAGTGGATCACATCTGATCCCGCTTATAGAGAAGGGAAATCACATATATACTCAGTTTCCGTGTAAAAATGTAGCGCCCCGAAAGCTAGCAGCTGACTAATCCAAGAGATTAACTAAATAAAGAGGCACTAAAAATCTAAGTCATACACTTAAGCATTCAATTAAGAAATCTGCTACAAAACTTAACCCAAAAACTAGTCCTGCTCTGAAATATATATATACAAGAACTCCTCTCAAATGATACATATACAATAGTCATTTGGTTTACAAATAAAATATACAATATAATAAACATATCCTAAGTTAACCAACCACTAACTCTACTTCTCGAAGCTTCCGCTGCGTAAATCTGATCCGTCTCTGAAACTGAAAGTGGGAATGGATGAGCACATCATCCCTAAAAGGGGTGCCCAGTAGAAATAAGATTTAACTTTTAAGAAATCAAGGGAAAGATTTGGAAAACAATACATGTTTTCCCAAACATTAAAAAGCAAGCAAGTCACTGAAATAAACAAACATGTATATGGACAAACTCCTCCTTCAAACAATGCATAATATGGTTGTAAATTCCAAACTCGCAAATTCACACCTAATAACATATATGGATGTCAACCAATTCCGAACTCACAAATTGATGACCTATATAAGCATAAAAGCTCGAAAGTAAGTAGGTATAAATGTGAAGGAGCGTATCACATATACCACTGGTGGAAATTCTTATTTCCCATAACAATTCATAATGACAAACAAAACATTATAGATCCTTTCCAAACCATGGAAAGACTAAAAGAATCAACAGAACAACCGTAATACAAACTAAACAATGCATGGAATGCACAAACAGACAATGCATGAGTTTGTTAAACATAAACTTTTGTAAAAAACAACAACAATGGTTTCAAAACAGTTAAATATAAATTCCCACCTCTTTTGATGACAAGCCACGCCTATCTCGAGATCCACGATCCACTGGTTCAACATTTGAATCGATCGTTGTTAATATAGACTAACCGTTAATCACACAAGAACTCTAAAAGTTTAGCCAAAAAAGCTCACAAAAGGCTCATAACATAATTCATACAATTATCTAGCTATAGATAAGTGAATTATCTAATGGTTCTAAGTCCATTTATGGTTCTACACCTTTCATTTTCTACTTTAACTCATCTAAAGGTTTATTAGTCCAATTTGGTTAGTTCTATAGTCCATTTGATAGATGTTATGAATATCTACAACTTTGTAGAAGGAATCAAAAACTAATTCGGACCATAAAGGGTCCAAATGTCTAATTAAGAAAGACTAATCCTAAGCCCAAGTACACTAAAAACCCATTAACTAAGGTCCAGTCCATCTGAGTCAACTAGCAGTCTATAACAGTCAAAAGGGTAAATTAACGGTCAAAGTCCAAGGTCAGGTCAATAATCAAAGTCTAGTCAAATGGTCAACTGAGGTCAGGGTCAAAGGTTAAAGTCCAACTCGGTCACGCTGAGTCACTCTGAGTTAAACCGATTCAACTCAGGTTAACAAGGTCAACTCGACTCAGTCAGATTAACTGAATCAAACAAAAGGTTAAGTCAGCTAAACTGACTGAGATGACTAACAGGCCTAATTCCATTTCAGCTATATAACTTCTACCAATCTGATTCCATAAACTGTAACCTTATACAATCCATTCACTCAAAACAAGTTATAATTTACTAAATTACAAACACAATATAGCTTGCCTGCAATTGCAGCTCTAAGCAACATTCTTTCTACACTACCAACTCAACTTCATTTGCAACTATCCTGATATTCAACTCTGAAGTAGACTACATCCATAGAAACATTCTAAACTCATCTCAATTTAGATTCATTCACACATATAGCAACACATTTTAAATTCATGTAACTTCAATTCTATAAGATTCACTATTGAAGCAACTTCAACACTTCAACTCCGAACTCATATCCATCTTAACCATAATCTGATACACTACCACCACTAAATTCAACAACATCATCACTACCAGTGCAAGCAATCCTTAACACCCAACATCATTCATTTAAACCAAATCATAACCCCTGCAATTAGCATGAACATAGACAACATCGCCGTTTCGTTCTACCTTCACTCCATATTCAGTTCACCACCAAATCAAACCCAACACCAACAACCGCAGCTCAATCCAATACCCCCTTTTTAGTCTCCTCCTGCACAACCTGAAATCTCACTAACATCATTCACATGAACTGCAATCTGATAAGTGCAAACTTATCAATTAAGCATCAATGGTGAAAATAGACGAATAATTAGGTTAAGGAAGGGAAGAAATTCAGGAAAAAGGCTAGAAGAATCATTTAGAATCAGGGAAGAAGGGGATACAGACAAGATAACATCATATTTCCATTCATCCTCCCTACCCATCATTACACACAGATATATATATAGATGTCTATTACACAACAGTACAATAACTACCTAAACTACCTATTATCATCCAAATATTTCTACTATAGAAATCAAACCCTAAAACATGCACGTTTCATTACCAACCCCTTGAAAACAACCTTGTCCTCAAGGTTGTGGGTATGTACTATTAATCTTTTGACAGCATGCATTACAGAAGACACAGTAAGGAAAATGACAATGAAGATTATTTTGCGCCCACGAACTTTTCCCGCGTAGTTGCTATGTTTCAATGCTAAGAAGGAAAAGTAAACTTATGCTCTGCTAATACAAACAAAGCATAGTATATAGCATTCATCACTTGATTTACTTTGTGACTTATGAACGTGCACATCGATTTCTTGAAATTCTTCGTAAAATATTGGGAAGAAATCAACAATATCGTAAGAAGTGGAATCTCGAAATCTTGTACGAACAATTTCGTCTTTTGCTGCAAATATGTCAAAAGAATCTTCCAAGTAGATGCATTCTTCTTCTTCAATTAATGCCGAAATGTTTGATGATATGTTTGAAATGAGATCTTTGTTTTGGGGTAAAAATTGATTCTGCTGTTTTTGGTAAATTTGAGTGTGTTGATGAGAAACGAGTTCAAACCCTAAAAATATGTACTGCACAGGAGTAGTTTTTTAGATTCGAGAGATGAATATGTAAGACTCTGGCCTAAACCAAGAAATGTCCGTTCCAGATTCAATTCGGTCACAAAGTGAAGGAGAAGGGTTGATCTTAGGGAGGGAAGCGAAGAAGGTGTTTGAGATCAAAATGTTGACTTATGAAGGTGTGGCTGTTTCATGACTTGTATCAGAATGTGGAACTGGCTCGCAGAATGTAAGCTATCAGTTCTTGGTGTTTTCTGGATACTTGTGTTGATAACACTTGTGTTCTGTGTTGAAATAGGTTTAAATCCTATGTATACAAGTCATTGAGCACACTCCTGATCTCATAGGAAGTGGGGGTAGTTAAGTAGTGGAGAAGTTGGGTTGTGTAAAAAGTGGTGATCACCACGTTACCATTACGAGGGAAAACTGGGCACACTTTCACCCACTACTCCCATTTTTGTTAAACGTCCGTTATTTCCTGACACTTTTTCGTAATTGGCGCGTTGCACGCCGCACACTGTAAACTGCCAGACCAATACCCTAGTGAGCATCCCACAGTGTGTGACATGTTTGATGTCTCGAGTAAATGGGTGAAGTCGTGAAACTTGCCGCTAAAAGCAGCACATAGTGCTTTTAGGTCAAATAATAAGATTATTTGTGAAATCAATATTTCAAAAACATCGCTTATAATCGATGTATATAAAGCATCGCTTTTAAACAAGCAGCTGAAAATAATCGATGTGAAGGAAACATCGTTGTTTTAGAGCTCGTTCAAATTAGTCGCGAATTGAACGTCTTAAAAAATAGCGTGATCGGCCACCTTTGGGCGATCGTTTGAGAACCCTATGGGTGAGCTACCACTTGATCGATCTCTCCCCGTGGAGGAGGGGTGGCCGATGATCACAGCATTACCCTGTTGGCTTCCTAAAAATAAATCTAAACCATTCGAATAGGCTAGCGAAGTTGGATGGACGAGATGATTTGCGGCAGTTGTGTACTACGTTGGATTATGCAAGCATAGCGACCATCCTCTTTTGGGTGATCGTTTGAAGGCCATATGAGCAAGCCATGTCTTGGTCGATCGCTCCTCATGGAAGAGGGGTGGCCGGTGATCACAGTGCCACGCTGTTGTCCATCTAGAATCCGATCTAAGTTGTTCAACTAAGCTGGCGAAGATGGACAGACACGATCGATTTGCGGTAGTTGCATAATGCCGCTGACTTAATTTTAGGGTTTTAAAAATCACGCGATCACCCTTCTTTGGGCGAGCGATTTAACACGTTTCTGGTTTGCAAAGTCGATTGACCAAGAATGTAGTTGGGTCGCCGGTGAACATGCCAGTACCCTTTTGACCGTTCGAGGGAAGATCTAAGCCGTCCTACTAGGCTAGCCAAGTTGGGCGTTCGTGATGTTTTTTGAGACCATTTTTGCCGGTCTTAGCTCGATTGAGCTCATCTTTCAACAGCGCGATCACCCATGTTAGGGTTAGCGTTCAAAAGCATTTCGGGTGTACTAGATGGAATCCGATCGGTTGGGATGTTATTGGGCCCGCCGGTGGTCATCATGATGATCGCCTAGTTCCGCTAGGAGTAGGCTAGGCCTGTTGAATTGTGTGGCCAAATCGTGTGTCCGTGATCGTTTTTTAAGACTGATATGGACAGTCTGGATTTTCCTTAAGTAATTTAAACGCGTTTGATCGCGCTAACTTTTAATTAAAAAGTGTGTAAACACGTAGATCTCTTTGTTAGTGGGTGGTGTAGCCTATGTGAGTGTTTTCATGCAGGTCTCAATACTGACACTTCAGGAGACTCATGTTACTCCGCTGCGAGTGAACATTAATTATCATGTCATGCCAATATTGAGAGTTCGGCTGGGAACATAGCATAGGAAAATACTAGGAAGGCTATGAATTAGTGAATAATGCAGTAGGTTAAAATTTACAGAATATCTGGGATTGTTGCTTCATGCACCATTCTGGATAAATTTCATAAATATGTTGAATTTCTCAATACATATGTAAGTAAAGAGGTCTGAACACTCATTACTTTTGAATGGCTCAGTCTCTTTGCAGAATGACGGCGCATTAAATACAAGATTTTACGATTTTAGCCCTGAACTAAAAACCACCATCAATATTATGTCCCCTGCTTAGTACGTAACAATGACATTGTTGCGGGGTAAGCATTAGATGGTGAAAAATAAAGATAAAGCGTATGAGGCAAAGTAGACATATGTTACCGGGAGAGGTGGGTCCGCTTGTCCTTGGAACATGGCACGAGGCGTCCAGATGAGCGTTCCCCTATCATGATGTCGGTTGGCCCCAGGTAGATAAGGCAGGCGGTTGGTCGGTATCTCAAACTGCATTCCAAGTCCCTTGTACATCTGAGCATCGTCTGAGAGAGTTTCCAAGTTTTCCTGGCTTCGGTTGGCATGGAGGAAAAATAGAGGCGCGATGAAACATATCAGCCAATAAGTGCTAGGACTGAAAGGTTTGCTGCATGGATAAAGCGCCGGAGGGTGGAGTATGAGCATCTCTTGGGTGAACGTGAACTCTTGGATAAACATGAACACCCTATTCATGACGGCGTCATAATCCTCGACTCTGACGTGGACGAACCGGAATACCCTCAAAAGGCTGTTGAAGCAGTTTCTGAAAAGGATGTTGGGGCAACTTCCGAAGAGTGTGTAGGAGGAGTGGCATCTGGAGAAGATGTTGAAGCGGGCTCTGAAGTGAATGTTGGTGCAGCTTTCAAGGAATATGTTGAAGCAGCTCCCAAAGAGAGCATTGATGCAGCTTCCGAAAAGGATGTTGAAGAAGTTCCAAAGAGAACGTTGATGCAGCTTCCGAAGAGGATGTTGAAGTGGCTTCTTGAAAGAATGTTGAAGCGGCTTCTGGAGAGGATGTTAAAGAGGCTTCCAGTGAAGGCGTCATTGACCCTGGCGTTGATGACACTTCTTTGATGTTTAGTAGTCTTTTGTTTCATGCGGCTGGAGCCAGGGATTCATCAAATAATAATCCTTTATTCATGCTGCTCTCATGATTTTATGTTTCCAGTTGGATGAATGAATGAAATCTCCCGACAAAGAAATCCAAATTCATAGAAAGATCTCGTAATATCTTGAAACTTTAGATGTAACGCTCTTCGGTAGCCTGTGTTCATGATATTCATTCCTAAAACGCGATTTTGCAATCTGATCTCTTCCTATTCTATTGAGGCGGCATGGCGATAGGAAGACAGCGCACAAGTAGTAATGGATGGAAAGTCTGTGTTTTCTTCTCATGGGAAGAGGCGCCTCTTCCGCAATAATATTTCCACACATGTAACACTAGTAACAGCAATTTAGAGTAGGGAAAAATAATAATTATGGCTCGACCAACCTTCTATTTGACATTCCTCTTGCATATTACACAGTTCTTGAAGATTTGCTGCGTGCCGGCTAGGTATGTAGAAGCATGGCAGCTTTGCCACGAATCCAGAGACCCAATAAGCCGCATATTATTGGCTAAATGGATGAGAGAGGCCTTATCTTCAATTGACGACATGTGCAACGTGATTTCTGAAGAAGCAATTGCGAACTGGGAGTGTCACTGGGTACGTGTGCCACCTTCAGATTCGTTGCTTCTTGGTCCGTGAAATGATTTAGAAAATCCGAAAATTGCATATTGAAGTGGACAGAACCTCCTCTAGGGATCACGTCGGTCAAAAGAGGTGGTGATTGAGAAACCGTCTCAATGTTGAAGCAGGCTGCTCTTCGGGATACGATGCCTTCCAAGAAGAATCTGTTGTTGCTTGATGATTTCCCTTGAATATCTTGTTCTTTCTTTTTCCTTTACATATTCCCCTCTTAGGTATTTACTTGAAGATGTAAGGTGTTTCTTTCATGGTTCGATTTTTTTTTGGTTTTGAACTGATGGGTAATGGTTTTGTGAGGAAATGATATTTCGATTAACTGATAAAATGAAATCCTAATTATGAATGCAAGCAGTGCAGTCATTTTGGAGGAATTACAAATATTGCATGAAAAGAGGAAATGCTGAAAGAAATGCTAAAGAAAAAGGAGAGGTGTCGTCTTAGGTATTGAAAGGTTTAAGCCACCTGGCGTGTATTACTACGCCTTCTAGCTTGTCATCCTTGATAAGTTTGAAGTAGCCTCCCAAGATAATTTCTTCTACTAGGTACGGCTCATCTTATGGGTAATTTGGCGGAGCAGGTTGGGCAGCAACCCTTACTACTATATCTCCAACTTGAAATGGATTTGGGCGTTGCACCGTTACTTGATTCTTAGATTCCCCATCTTTGACTGTGACAGCTTCTAAATTTTTGATAAAGTATTTGAAAGGACCAGCATCCCATTCACATCTCCTAGTGGCGGCTGGGTTGATGATCGGATCGAGTCCCCAAGCCTTGGCGGAAGGAGGAGTGACTGGTTGTAAAAATGGTTGTTCAATAAGACTTACTTGGGTTCGGAATCTTCGAATGTATATCGATGGGCTCTCTCCAGGTAGTTGCGTCATATTGGAAAGTTGTTGATACAAAAACAAATGATCTTAGGGGTTGGACAGCTTGATGGAAATCGTTTCAGGTATAGACACTGTCAAAGGACACACTCCTAGCTTTGCTTTGTTGTCATGCACCCACGAACGGCCCAGAATCATATCATAATTTAGGCATTCTTTAACAATATGAAACTTGTCGCGTGTTAGAGTATATCCTACCTTGATTTCGAGATTAATGTATCTGTAAGCATTTTTTGATTCTCCTTCTGCGCTTTTAATCACAGTTGGGCAGTGAACAGCTTCCCGCTTTGAAATCCCTGCGGCTCTCAGAGTCTTGACGGTAACAACGTTGAAGTCATAGGCCGCGTCAATCGGCGTGCTGTCGAACTCGACGCCCTTCAAGTGGGTAGTGGTCAGTAGTCCCTAGTTATATTTTCCAACAGCGCCTCTTAAGAGAAGTTGGGGCTTGGGAGTGGCTTCTCCGACTGAAAATAGACGCTTGCCCGACACAATGTGATTGAGAGATGCAAATATATCTTGACGTTGTGCTTTGGAGAAATAAAGAATTTCACATACACGCTCCATCATGGATTGCACGGCTTTGTGGACAGAGTCCCCAGAAAATGCGCATCTTCTGTCTGGAAGAGGGTCTCTATGAACTCCCTCAGTGCCTAGTTGAAGTTCTCCAGCATCTACCTTTTCTTTAAAGATGCGCTTCAATTTGTTTCATTTGTTGGTTGGGTGATTGACGAACCTGTGATAGAGACAATATTTGGGAATCGCCATTTCTTCCTCAGTTGGTGGGCGCCTGATAGGAGGTAGCTTGATGGCATCATCTTGAATTCATGCTTCCAAGAGCTCGATTACTTCCTCAATCGGGAATGGGAAGTTTGGAGCAGCATTCTCAGTTTCTTGTTGTTATGCAGGTGTCTTAGCCGCGGCCTTCCAGGATGAGGCAGTCTGATACGTTGGTACTGCACGTTTGGGTTGTTTTTTCGCTGCTGGAGCTTTCTTTTTCCCTCATTCACCTACCACGCTTACAGAATGACCGATGTTATATTGCTTGTTGATGAGGCGTCTGTTTCCTCGAGTTTCGCATGCATCTTCACCTCTGGATGGTCTGGTTCTTTCTAGTAGTGCTGGTGCTGTTGTAGCCGACCGCTTAGCAGCTTCATGGAGTTCGGAATATTTATGGAAATGCAGGTTCTCCAGTAAAGAACGATATATGGGAACCATACCGTTAATGCATGACTCTACCAGCTGTTGTTCGGTCATGTTTGGGTCGTGATAATCCAACGCCTTGATTCTGAATCTCTTGACATAATCATTTGGATGCTCGTTTTTTCATTGAAACATTCTTCCTAAGTCTGAGAAAGTGATCTTCTCAGACACAAAGAAATATTTCTTGTAGAAACCAGTGACCATCTTACACCATTTGGATATGCTGTTTGGTGCGATGTTGTTGTACCAGGTGTATGCTCTTCCAGTAGGCGACTTTGAAAATTCCTTTAGGTGGAGTACATGGTTGTATTCGTGCTCTCCCAAAGATTCCAGAAAATGAGAGATATGTTCACGAGCGTTACCAGTGCCATAATAGAGTGAAAACTGAGGGGAGGAGTATCCTCTCAGGAGAGGAACTCTTTGCACATCAGGAGGATACGGAGGTTGATGCTGGTGCATGTCTACCGGTTTTTCTTTGCCTCAATTTTGGAGAATTCGCTCCAGATCCTCGCGTGTGATGAAATTGGATGGCTGATTCCTCTCCCATGAGCGTTCAGGAGCAACACGCACTTCCTCATCCATAAAGGCTCTCCCTGTTGAAGTGCTTGCTCCAGGAGTGTTAAAAGTACTCCTTATTGGCTCTGTGGGTTGACGTGGCTCTTGTGGTAACTGCTCCGTTAGTGTCTTGAAGAAAGTAAGTACCTCTTTATTAGTTGTAGCCATGTCCGTCTGGGCTTTAGCGAGAACTTCTTGCCTTTCCATCAAATTAACGATGTTAATAGGGGGTTGACTTCCTCTGGTTCCTCCATCCCCCCGTCATGATGGAGGAGTGGCAGCAGAGCTGGTAACAACTGGGGGTGTTACGATCGAAGAAACATTGGGGATAAAAGCAGCGTCTCTGGCTCTAGCTCTGGTGATAGGAGGTGTCACAGATGGGATGTTTCCTGCGCCACTGGTGTTGGTGGTAGAGGATGTAGTGCCATGAGATGCGTTGATCGTGCTGGTAGGCGGTACGTTGGTGTCACCAGCAGGAATGTTGACGCTAGGGGTGTTTTCTGCGCCAGTGATATCGGGGTTTGTTGCTGATCCCGACCAAAGATACACCATCGTGAAATTGGGAAGATTGAAATTGATTTCGCAACCGAGAGATTAATCTCTCACTGTGGTCGCTAGTTGTTTTGGGGTAAAAACTGATTCTGCTGTTTTTGGTAAATTTGGGTGTGTTGATGAGAAACGAGTTCAAACCCTAAACAAATGTACTGCACAGGAGTACTTTTTTAGATTTTAGAGATCAATATGTAAGACTATGGCCTAAACCAAGAAATGGCCGTTCCAGATTCAATTCGGTCACAAAGTGAAAGAGAAGGGTTGATCTTATGGAGGGAAGCGAAGAAGGTGTTTGAGATCAAAATGTTGAATTATGAAGGTGTGGCTGTTTCATGACTTGTATCAGAATGTGGAACTGGCTCGCAGAATGTAAGCTATCAGTTCTTGGTGTTTTCTAGATAGTTGTGTTGATAACACTTGTGTTCTGTGTTGAGTTGAAATCCTATTTATACAAGTCATTGATCGCACCCCTGATCTCATAAGAAGTGGGGGCAGTTAAGTAGTGGAGAAGTGGGGTTGTGTAAAAAGTTGTGATCACCACGTTTCCATTACGAGGGAAAACTGGGCACACTTTCACCCACTACTCCCATTGCTATTAACCGTCCGTCCTTTCCTAACACTTTCTCGTAATGGGCGTGTTGCACGCCGCACACTGTAAACCGCCAGACCAATACCGTAGTGAGCATCCCCCAGTTTATGAAATGTTGGATGTCTCGAGTAAATGGGTGAAGTCCTGAGACTCGCCACTAAAAGAAGCACATAATGCTTTTAGGTCAAATAATAAGATTATTTGTGAAATCAATATTTATAAAACATCGCTTATAATCAATGCATATAAAGCATCGCTTTTAAACAAGCAGCTGAAAATAATCGATGTGCAGGAAACATTGTTGTTTTAGAGCTCATTCAAATTAGTCGCGAATTGAACGTCTTAAAAAATAGCGTGACCGGCCACCTTTGGGCGATCGTTCGAGAACCCTATGGGTGAGCTACCACTTGGTTGATCGCTCCCTGTGGAGGAGGGGTGTGCGATGATCACAGCGTTACCCTGTTGGCCTCCTAAAAATAAATCTAAACCATCCGACTAGGCTAGCGAAGTTGGATGGACGAGATGATTTGCGGCAGTTGTGTACTGCCGTTGGATTATGCAAGCAGCGCGACCATCCTCTTTTGGGTGATCGTTCAAAGGCCATATGAGCAAGCCATGGCGTGGCCGATCGCTCCTCATGGAAGAGGGATGGCCGGTGATCACAGTGCTACACTGTTGTCCATCTAGAATCCGATCTAAGCTGTTCGACCAAGCTGGCGAAGATGGACGGACACGATCGATTTGCGGCAGTTGCATAACGCCGCTGACTTAATTTTAGGGTTTTAAAAATCGCGCGATCACCCTTCATTGAGCGAGCGATTCAACATGTTTCTAGTTTGCCGTGGGAAAGTCGATTGACCAAGAATGTAGTTGGGCCGCCGGTGAACATGACAGTACCCTATTGATCATTCGAGGGAAGATCTAGGCCTTCCAACTAGGCTAGTCAAGTTGGGCGGTCGTGATGTTTTTATTGACCGTTTTTGTCTGTCATAGCTCGTTTGAGCTCATCTTTCAACAGCACGATCACCCATGTTAGGGTTAGCGTTCAAAAGCATTGCAGGTGTACTAGATGGAATCCGATCGGTCGGTATGTTAATGGGCCCTCCGGTGGTCATCATGATTATCGCCTAGTTCCGCTAGGAGTAGGCTAGGCCTATTGAATTGTGTGGCCAAATCGTGTGGCCGTGATCGTTTTTTAAGACTGATATGGACAGTCTAGATTTTACTTAAGTAATTTAAACGCGTTCGATCCCGCTAACTTTTAATTAAAAAGTGTGTAAACATTCTGATCTCTTTGTCAGAGGGTGGTGTTGCCTATGTGAGTGTTTTCATACAGGTTTCAATACTGACACTTCGGGAGATTCATTATACTCCGCTGCGAGTGAACATTAATCGTCATGTCATTCCAATATTGAGAGTTCGGCTGGGCACATAGCATAGGAAAATACTAGGCAGGCTATGCATTAGTGAATAACGCAGTAGGTTAAAATTTACAGAATATCTGGGATTGTTGCTTCATGCACCATTCTGGATAAATTTCATAAATACGTTGAATTTCTCAATATATATGTAAGTAAAGAGGTCCGAACACTCATTACTTTTGAATGGCTCAGTCTCTTGGCAGAATGACGGCGCATTAAATACGGTGTTTTACGATTTTATCCCTGAACTAAAAACCACCATTAACAATCTTTCATTTCTTTGTTCAATCGACGTCTTTCATCAATATGTGCTGAGAGCATTGAATTGAGATTCCTGATAGCATCAATATACCAATTCATTTCTATACACCGTCTGACAAGATCGAACGGCTCTGATACCCTTGATAAGTGCAAACTTATCAATTAAGCATCAATAGTGAAAATAGGCGAATAATTAGGTTATGGAAGGGAAGAAATTCAGGAAAGAGGCCAGAAGAATCATTTAGAATCAGGGAAGAAGAGGATACAGACAAGATAACATCACATTTCCATTCATCCTCCCACCCATCACAACCGTACAATAACTACCTAAACTACCTATTATCATCCAAACATTTCTACTACAGATATCAAACCCTAAAACATGCACGTATCATTTCTACCTATTCCTGATGTTATCTTGTCTGTATCCCCATCTTCCTTGATTCTAAATGATTCTTCTAGCCTTTTTCCTAAATTTCTTCCCTTCGTTAACCTAATTATTTCTATTTTCACCATTGATGCTTAATTGATAAGTTTGCACTTATCAAGGGTATCAGAGCCGTTCGATCTTGTCGGACGGTGTATAGAAATGGATTTGTATATCGATCCTATCAGGAATCTCAATTCAATGCTCTAGGCACATATTGATGAAAGACGTCGATTGAACAAAGAAATGAAAGATCTCATTTCAAACATTTCATCAAACATTTCGGCATTAATTGAAGAAGAAGAATGCATCTACTTGGAAGATTCTTTTGACATATTTGTAGAAAAAGACGAAATTGTTCGTACAAGATTTCGAGATTCCACTTCTTACGATATTGTTGATTTCTTCCCAATATTTGACGAAGAATTTAAAGAAATCGATGTGCACGTTCATAAGTCACAAAGTAAATCAAGTGATGAATGCTATATACTATGCTTTGTTTGTATTAGCAGAGCAGAAGTTTACTTTTCCTTCTTAGCATTGAAACATAGCAACTACGCGGGAAAAGTTCGTGGGCGCATCATAATCTTCATTGTCATTTTCCTTACTGTGTCTTCTGTAATGCATGCTGTCAAAAGATTAATAGTACATACCCACAACCTTGAGGACAAGGTTGTTTTCAAGGGGTTGGTAATGATACGTGCATGTTTTAGGGTTTGATTAATGTAGTAGAAATCTTTGGATGATAATAGGTAGTTTAGGTAGTTATTGTGCGGTTGTGTAATAGACATCTATATATATGTCTGTGTGTAATGATGGGTGGGGAGGATGAATGGAAATGTGATGTTATCTTGTCTGTATCCCCTTCTTCCCTAATTCTAAATAATTCTTCTAGCCTCTTTCCTGAATTTCTTCCCTTCCTTAACCTAATTATTCGTCTATTTTCACCATTGATGCTTAATTGATAAGTTTGCACTTATCACAATCTCAGAATCACCACCATCTCATCATTTCGATCTCACTTGCACAATTCATACATTTACCTAACCCATTCATCTAATTCACATAAATCATCTCCAATCACCAACACCTTTACTGACTCATGCATAAACTCATTTCAATCTTCTTATCCATTACCATACACACCTTGCAATACAATAGTCTTCATAACATCACCAACATAAACTCAATAATCTTCATTCATCACCATTTCAGTGATATAATCAAAATCAAGACCACAACAACATCGACTTGAAACACAACAACAAGATAATAATCTTACTAACTTTACAGAGGAAGACAATTACTTCAATTCTGAAATTAGAGTCCTTCTCAGTAACTGAATCTGCAAATCAACACCATAAACTTCTTCTTTACCTTGATTCAGTTCAGCAACACATCACAGTTCATCCAAAACTCACTAAACTTCAACACCATCAATGGCTCTATGAAAACTCTAACTCTTCAATCTCTAATTATTCTTCATCATAAACCCTAATTCATTCAATCTGTCAAAACCCATCTCAAATCCCCTTCTTAAAACATCAAATTCATCTTCTAATCGAACTTCTACACAATCTTCTGAAAAACCCTAATTCTTTGATTCTTCTCCATAACAACTTCAAAACTGAATTTAAACCTCAACCCTTGCTTCTTCATCTCCCCGAAGTTCTATTATTCATCTCTCGATCTTAATCTTACTTTCATCGATTTATAGAGAAACCCTAAATTCAATTCATCTCAGATTCAAATTTGAATTAACAACAAGCATCATCACCACCAATAACCCTTCGTGAATCTTAACCAACTTACTAACAACTCAAACTCATGAATTGAGTCTCAATTTTTCATCAACTGATGAAGAACGGGAGGAGAAGAACGAAAAGAAGAAATAAGTTATCCTCTCGAATTAGGTTGATAAGGCCAACCAATTTACTGAGGCACCAAAACTCTTGATAAGAGTTGCCAAGGCGGCTAAATTAAAAAATGATTATTTTGCCCTTCATACTCATCTTCTTCGTCTGGTATCCGATTGACACGTTCGAGTAGTCTATTTCGCGTAGCTTTTCGAGATCTATCTAATGATGCTAATTTCCTATCTAAATTGTTGTTAGATTAGTTCCTCTTAATTAAAATCTATATCAATTAATCGAGTCATTAGCGGCTAAGACGTCTCTTGACTAGTCTAATAGTGTTGACGAGCTTGAGAGTCTTTACCAAAAAGCTACTCAGTTTGCGTATGATTTCCAACGGATACTGAGTATCCGTTTCTAGTTTTCATAATTTTACCCTAAAACTTCTCTTTTTCATTATTTTGATTTACTCAAACTCTTTCTTTTACCTATTATATCTCCTTTTTTCTCTCTCTTAATTATCTTTTAATCTATCCAAATATTCCACGATAAAAAAATTAGAGAAAAAAAAAACGAAAACTGAGCTTCCATTTTGTACTATTTACAGTTTTGGTATAGTGTAGCTAAGAGATGACATAGCACCATAGTGAGGCTGTCTTGAGGCCCTTCTCCCTTAGCTTTAAAAAAGCTATAGCTAAGGGATAAGAGTGACCATTGTGCTTGGCCTAAGGAATAGGAACCACCTCATTGATCTTATTGATAACCTTTTGAGCATCAGTTTTTATAATAAAAAATCTTTCCAATTCTTCAAAGCAGCCAACTCCTTAATACTTTGCATATCAGAGGAAGCTAAACTATCATTCTAGCTCTAGAGTTGGATGCTTTGAAGTGATTAATGGGGTTTGATTTTGGATGAACAAATCAATCAACTGACGAGGTATGCAGCAAGTTGGAAAATAAAAAAAATAAATTTTTTTTGAGCTTGAGAAAGACTGAGAAATCACCTATTTATACACACCTTATAAAAGCGGAAATGCCGAAGTATTAGGGTCCTAAGTTTTATCTCTAAACTTTAGGCTTAACGGTCTAATTCAATATTATTTGTCTCGTAATTTTCCAATTCCCTACGATTACTATAGTTCATGGCATTATAACACCCTTATTAAAGTGGAAATGAGGAACTATTTTGAAAATGCTTTTTCTGAAAAGAATGATGTAGCTTTTTCTATTGACAATATCTCTTTTAACGGGAATGCCGAGGATGAGAAATTAGAATTGGAGAAGGATTTTACTGAAGATGAAGTGTATGAGGTTGTTAAATAGTTTGGTGCCAATAAATCTCCAGGTCCTGATGGATTTTCTATGGAATTCTATAAGCATTGTTGGAGTATAATTAAGGATGATTTTATGAGGTTGATGGGGGAATTTAACAGATTTGGCTCTTGGGATTGGAGGTTAATTGTTCATTTATCTCTATAGTTCCTAAGAATGAAGATTCATGTACACCACGAGATTATAGACCTTTAAGTCTTCTTGGTAGTGCTTATAAGATTTTATCAAAGGTGCTTGCAAATAGGCATAAGAAGGTTATAATCAATTTGGTGTCTGATTTTGAAGGGGCTTTCATGAAGGAGAAACAGATTTTGGATGGTGTTTTGATTGCAGGGGAATGTATTGATAACAAACTTAAAGATAAAATTCCAAGAGTTCTTTGTAAAATAGATATGGAAAAAGCATTTGATAATGTGAAATGGAAGGCTTTGTGGAGGATTTTGGAGAAGAATGGCTTTGGCAGGAAATGGATTTCTTGGATGCAGTGGTGTTTTTCTACATCTCATATTTCTGTTTTGGTTAATGGCAGTTCTACCCAAAAGTTTAAACCTTCTAAAGGTTTAAGACAAGGAGATTCATTGTCTCCTTTCTTGCTTCTGTTGATAGTTGAAGTGTTTTCAAAGCTGACTGAGGATGTAGTTAAGAGAGGGCATGCAGTTGCATGGCTTTCAAGTGGTGGAACATGGTGTCATAATTTCTAATCTCCAATTTACTGATGATACATTGATTTTTGTGGATGCTAATGCAGATGAAATAAGAAGATTGCTCTTAATTCTTAATGCTTTTGAGTTACCTACAGGTATAAAGTTAAATCTAGATAAGAGCTAAATGATTAGTGTGGGTGTAGATGATTTGGTTGAGGACTTGGCTATGGAATTGGGTTGTAAAGTGGAAAAATTGCCTTTTAAATATTTAGGATTGCTTATTGGGTCTACTGCAAGGAATGCTTCTATGTGGGAGGAGGTGATACAAAGAATGGAAAAGAAACTGGATCCATGGAAGAAGAAATTTATAAATAAGGTTGGTAGGTTTGTTCTTATTAGAAGCTTTCTGTCTTGTGTACCAATTTATTTCCTATCTCTTATCAAAATGCCTACAATGGTGGAGTTGAAATTAACCAAATTGATGAGGAAATTCTTATGGGATGAAAATGAGAACAAAAGAAAAATGTGTTGGGTTTCATGGGTGAAGATTTGTAAACCTAAGAATAAGGGAGGAGTGGGAGTTAAGAATTTTAGATGCACTAGTAAAGCTTTGAAGGCCAAACGGGTGTGGAGATATACAAGAGAAAAGAAGGCTTTGTGGAGGAAGGTTGTTCAAGAGAAGTTTAAGAATAATGTGGATGCTTTCATGCCTTCTGATGATGAAACTCCTCAATGAATGAGCATATGGACGAGTATTCTTCAATCTTCTGTATTTTTGCAGGATCATCTGAACAATGGAAAGTCCATAAGATTCTGGATGGACAAATGGGCTACTAATGGACCTTTGATGAATAGATATCCAGCTATTTTTAAGATTTACAGGAACAAGCAGGAAACTGTTTCAGAAATGGTAGTGGAAGGAAGACTGCAGTGTATGACAAGAAGGAGAATGCAGTATCAAGAGCAACTGGAATGGGATATGTTGTGTAATGAATTAGGGCATGTTCATAGATTGAATGATGAGACAGATGGGATGGATTGTATGGGTTATTTTTCTGTCAAGAAGTGTTATGATCTGCAAATGGAGGGTGAGAATGAGGTTGATTTTGAGAAGTTTGTATGGAAGAAGAATATTCCTCCAAAAGTAAGCTTCATGCTCTGGGCTTGCTTTCATGATTCATTACCAACTTTAAGTATGCTTAAGCATAGAGGTGTGAGTGTTCAAAATGAAGTTTGTCCTATGTGTAAGAAGGAAATAGAAGATTCAGAGCATTTTTTGGTTAATTGTTCTTATGCTTTTGAGGTTTGGACTCATTTTCTTAAATCTTTCAAGGTGTCCTGGGAAGTTCCTAATACTGTGAGTTCTTTGAGGCTTAGAGATTGAATAACTTGACTGGAATGTGCAGAAAAGTGTGGTAGAAGATTATTTAAGCAGTTATGTGCATTTATGGAAAGAGAGAAGCAAAAGGGTTTATGGTGGCAGATCTAAAGAAGCTTCTGAGATGATTATGATTGTGAAACATACTATTGCTCTCTGGTTTTTTTATAAGGATATATTTAGGATATTTTCTGTAAATCAAATTTTGTTTCAGTGGGATACAATCCTGCACATGTAATGTGTGTGCTGTGTTGTTCCTGCTTCTGTACATAATTTTCCTTTCAATATAACCATCCTTTTCAAGAAAAAAAAAACACCCTTATTAATATGCATCAAGAATGGTCTGCATTTCCTAAGCTCTATTTGGCTTTTAGCTTTTCGTTAGAACCTTTCATAGATATGCTAAACTCTATTTTTCTTTTAGCTTTATCTTTTCATTAAAACCATGCTGAGAGATGTTAAGTTATATTTGGATTTTAGCTTTAGCTCTTCATTAAAACGTATATGTATACGTATACTGAGGGAAGTAATAAAATTAGATGAGTGGAGTTATAATCCTAGATTATTTCTCAATGTATAAATTTTCCTATTGTATAGTTCGTCAATTAGAAGCGAGATTATTTTCAACACCGCTTGGCATCAAGCGTTAAACGAAAATACATCTTATATGGGGAAAAAATTGAAACTACACTTGACACTTAAGTCTTATCGGGATAGTTTAAAATTGAACCCGTGAATAGATGTATATTAAAATTAATCCTCCGTAAGGTGTCAGGGACGGAACTAGATCCTGACTTCCCCTTACTCCATTCATCCCCAAAATCCTAAGAAACTCTCACCTTATCTTTATTTCTTGCACAAAATATGAGTTTTATAGATAAAAGTGGGCACAAGCCAGGTGCAAATAAAAATCCGCATAACGCTTGATGTCAAGCGGCGTTGAGAATGATGAAAGGTTTAGGATATTAAGGTGTTGCATTATGCAGCAAAGAGCCATGATTTCTATTTGATACGGGATAGAAGCAAAGGAATGGCTAGGTCCATCGATTTTTCTCACCATAAAAAATTGTATAATTTCAACAATTGTTTCAGACAAGTGCCGAGGACAATATAATATAATTTTACTTTACTGTTTTCTTATTCGATTGAAGAGTTAACGAAAATAAATGCCATATATCAACAAATGAATAACCTAGTTTGCATGAGTTAATCCTGTCATTTTTCAGTTACCTTTAAAAAATTACGGTCAACAATCTTATCATGAACAAAAACTTTAGTGTACAGTCGCGAAAATCATCGATATCTATTTTCTAATAAAAAGGGCAAAAGTAGTATGAAACTGATAAAAGAATAAACAAGAGATGGTTTGGAACCAAGCTCTTATTCAAAAGCGGGAGGGCACATTACCAACTTTTCCTAATGGAACCTCTGGAAAATTCATTGCGTAACCTCTTGACAATTCATTGTGTGAACTTTAATCAAAATATTAAGGAAGACAAGAAATATTCTTGGATATTCTGAATAAGAGATTCTTGAATCACAAGAATTGATTAATGTACAACATGCTTATATTTATAATTATAAACACAAATCAATATGCTTCAAAAAAAAATCAATATAATGCGGAAAATAAAAGTAAAGCAAGTCACCAGAAATTTTGTTAACGAGGAAAACATCAACACATAAAAAGCCCGGGGTCTCTTCCAAAAGTTTATATTTGATGAGTTCCCTAGGGTCAGGAATGTAAATGCTTGAAATGAAGGTAACATTGTGTATCTAATATAGCTGGCTGATGAGAGTAACGTTCCACCTGACTAGATTATGAAAGATAAGGTTTTTTATAATATTAGTAACAACATAGTCAGAATAATGGTTGTTGATGATGAAACCATTTATATTTGGTATCCAAATTTCTTTCTCAACATTAATCATTTCCCCATCTCCAACATCCCGTAGAAAGTTCATTTTATAATCTCTCTGCAAGAGAGCATATCCTTCCAACATGAAGAAATTCTGGATTTCGATTTCGCCTCCCAAAAGCTTTAACATCTTAATTGTTTGGCATTCATAATTTGAGATCATAACAAGTTTGGTTTGTCCAAAACTTTTCAAATGAGCTTTGTAATATGAGAATTATTGATTTTTTATAGATCCCTTATTCCTAAACGACCAACCTCCTTCTCAGCAGTACCTTTATCCCAATTTATGAAATACACATTCCTTGTGCTTTGAGAGTGCCTCCATCAAAAGTTCCTCATAATATAATTTTAGTGAGTTATACTTTAGAGTAACTTTAGGAATTAGAGAAGTTGTCATGTAATAAGGAGGTATGATCCCAAGCACAACCTTAATCAACATAATTCTTCCATGCATGATTTAAAAACACACCATCGATCCTATATCTCAAACTTATAGTAATTGATCAAGGCTGGGTTATTTAAGATCTAAGCAATAAATTTCTTGCACCCCAAGTTAATTCTTGATTGCTAGATCTAACTTGTTTCCTGAGATATATAAATATGTTTTTTTTTTAGTTAGCGTTTGAACTTGCAAATGAGGTTTTTTCCATAGTTTGAAATTGTAGACAATTATTAATTAGCTCAAGTAAATTCTACGAAAATAATTACCACCAAAGATAACTTTAAACTATCATTAGAAAAGAACTAGACTTTCTCTAAAGGAATTGCCTAAAAAATATAAATTCGTAATTATATGGAAAGTTCGTCTTGAAAATCAAAGAAGGATGAAGGAGCTCGAAGCCAATAGAGTATTGGGCTGGACCGGTAAGCTTTTAGGCTCGTGAACTCAAAAAATGATTCGTGCATAAGAGATAAATTATAATTCATAAGCTTTATAGGTTCACAAACTCAAATGCAAATAAGGTACAGGAGCATTCACGCCTTGTTAGCTTCGCGAAACTCAAATAAAAAATAATCTACAAGAACAATTTAGTTTCCTAGGTTCACAAATCTCCCTTTTAGGTTTGCAAACTCAAATGTTTAAAAAGTTACATGAGAAATTTTATTGTACTAGGGTTCTTGAACTCACCCTTTTAGGTTCTCAAACTCAAATGGCATTAAAAGCTCAGGAGAAGCTTTTTTCATTAGATTCACGAACTCAACTGCTCAAAAGATATCATAAAAAATTATCTTCAATAGGTTCGCGGACTAAAATGACTTAATAACCCTATTTTTGAGTTCTACAAGTTACAAACTCAAATCTTAGATTCGCGAATTCAACTGATTGAGAATCATTAGTAGTAAACCAAAACAAAACCTTACAAACTCAAGAATGAATTTACAAGTTTTGATATTTTCATTATAACACTTATGCTTTCTCTCAATCTTTGTTTTGAGTTCTCAACAAGCAAATGATTGGAATTCAAAACATCACCAAACTTAACAAAAGTTAATCCGCGATATGATCTTATTTGAATATGATCATTTACTAAAGTCATTGACTTTTTCTACGATAGATAGATAGAGTTGAAAAGAATCCGAAAGAAAAGACCAGTATTCGTTAGAAACCTTGATGAAGTTCTTCAAATTGATGCCTCTGTGTGATCTTCAATTCTTCATTCTTCATGAGTAACTTGGAAAATCCAAAGACTCTACTACCTAATCTATTCCAAACATAAGGTGACTTTGATAACTCAAGAAATAGTTTTGACATCTAAATTTAAAAATATACTTGACATACCAAGGTATGTAGGTTCAAACGCGCATTTGCTCTAACACTTATTCGTAATAATATGCGTAAAATTAAATATAAAGCCTCAACTTATATGTTAACTAGAGTTTTTTTTTTATCAAGTATGTGGAAAGCCGAAAGTGAGAACATGGGCATCTAAATAAATAGGCTTAGGTTTATAAGAATCTCTATGACGACCATTATGTCTATATAATTACGAACATATGCTATTTTGGATATCTCTAAAATTTTAGCAGTTTAGTACGTATTTTAATTTTAAGAATTAACGCCTATTTTAAACAGATTCATCTGTAAATATCGATTTGAGGAATCTAATATGGATAAACACTTACACACTTTTTACTCACTTATGTGTTGTATCCTTTGATGTATTTTTGGTTTGTTTTACCACCATTTATAGTAATTAATACAAACTTTTATTTTTCTAATACTCTATAGAATTTCATCAAAAGCCTAATACTTTGGTTTACGAAGGATATCATATGAAAAACACGCTAGTGTATTCAAAATCCAAAAAATAATTCAATAGATATCATATGATGGTCCCAAAATAAATTTGTCTTTTCTTTCATAAAATATCTTTAATACAATATGTTAAAATCAGTAAAGAGCATTTTACTAAAGGAAGGTTAATTTTAAAACCATGACATAACACTAACAATTCACCCCAAATATATAGTAAAGAGAAAAAACTTAACTAAGAAACATTAAAAGTTTCAACACATCTGGTAATGCAAAAGATAGGCAGAGAAAGAAAAAATAACCCTCAATCACTTTTTGATTCACATTGTCCCTAACCCAAGGAACTGTTCATATTTGGTGAATCATAATCCAAATAACTCTCCTTACAATGTACACTATGGTCAAGGTTAATAATATCCGTTAGTTTATGGATTTAAGGTCGATGATCTTGTTTTTTCGGATTTACCTTTTCTTGTTTTTCTATAATGACTGATTGAACATTTGGTACATTGTTCAACCATGTCTGAATCATGTAATATTAAATAAAGAGAGCAATAATTAATTAAATGGTACAAAGGATATCTTTGGATTGTTTTTTTTTCTTTAGATGGATGGATTTTTTCATAAGAGCCACTTCGGGATGATTATCCTCAACAAGTTCACTAAAACAACACAAGCCAAGTAGGTTGTTCGGCTGTGGTAATAGTTCTCATTGGAAACATGACAATCATATTGAAACTTCTTCATTATATATATATATTATACCTAAAATAATAACCATCATCAATAATGCTAGCTAATTTTCAATTCTTCTCTCTAACGAAGAATATAATAAGCCATATAATTTTTCCCCTCTCAATTAAACTCTCTTAGATGTTAAGAGAATTACATGTATATGCTCTTCATGAAAAAATGTTTATAAGATGTCTCACATATTTCTCTTAACAGAAAAACCTACTCTCTTTTTTCCCATCACTCTAATAGATTTTCTCTTTATGGGTTTTGGAAATGGAAACTCCTCTCACTAGCCAAATGTTAAATCGAAGACCATAGCCTGCAAGAAAGTAAAACACAACTACATTCAAACTAAATCAGTTGTTTATTTTAATCAATATAGGTAACTTGAACTTTTATTCGTTTGTAGGGGTAGTACTACAATTTCATACTGGTGGACTTCTCTGGGAGGATTTATTGGACAACGAGATTGTCAATCCACACGTTTTCTGACTATAGAATTTTACTATTTTTAACAATAATATAAATCATAAGGAGAATATTATGGGCCACGATTAGAATTGAAGCCCAATTAGGAACACCCAAACCCAATCAGCAGCAAAGAGTGTAGGTGGTCGTGCAAGATAATCACTAGGGGCCAGCAAAGGGTTCAACCAAGTTGAGAAACTTATGAATGAACAATGGTTGCTGACACGTCTCTTGAGACCTGTTTCAGGAGTTTGAACACTAAAGAAACATCAATGAACAACCATAACACATAAAGATTAAGAAATATTATTTTTGTTTAATCTTTTATGATAATAGACTATTCAGCTGTTGATCTATTTCAATATTTGTATAAAGTATATCTCGAACTATCAATAAAAAGTTAATGATAAGTTTTATTTTACAAATTTTGTGTCATTCTTTTGATAATTTGATTGGGAAACTTGTTTTGTTTCATATATCTCTTTCATTTGCTTTCGGTTATGAGATAAACTTTAGGTTTTCATTAACTATAAAACTTGTTTTCATTAACTAATGTGAAGTCACATTTATACTAAAATCGAGTTATGTTCTATAAATTGTATATTTGGTATACATATGAGTTTTGATTTTTGTTTTTCACTTGTGGCAGGTAATAGCTAAGATCTATCGACCTTTCTCTGGTAAAGGTTGTCTTTGTGTTGTTTTCCTATTTGCAGTGAATAACAAACAATGGGGGAATGTTTTATGTTAAATTGATGCTTAGTGATATATTTTTATGGGGTGTGTGATTGTGGAAACCGAAGGAAGAATTATTTATAATAATCTCTTTCCTGATAAGTAACTAGATCGATTCCGATTCTAGCTTGGCTTATCGAATCAAAGTAATGATTATTTCTGTTAATCGTTTTCCTGATAAGAAAACCAAGGTAATTCTAATCTCAGCTTTGATTCATCGAAATAAGTGCGATTATTTAAATATAATCGGTTCCTGATAAGAAACTAATTATTCTAACCTTGTTAGGCTTATCGAATTAAAGGAAGAATATTTCGGGTAATTGTTCCTTGGTAAAAGGTTAAAACAAATTAGTTAGGTAGTTTCGATTTTAGTGTTTCTTATCAAAAGTGGTATATTAGACCTTCTTTGCTTGTTCTTTTATAGGTTGTATCGAGTTCTTACGAACTTGAGGGTCCTTTCGAAATACTTGTTGTATTTTTACACCTTTTCATTTTGTGACAAAAGAGGGGAGAAATACTTACAATCACTGAGAAAGGATATATGTGCTAAAAAGTATATATCAAAACAGAAAAGAGTAAAGCATTGATAAAGGGGGAGAAACATATCATGTTGTAGTATTACATACTACAAAAATGAATAACAAATATGTTTAGATTGAATATATTCCTAGCTTTTAGGGGGAGTAAATTCAAATGCTTCAACAGCGGTATTGTAATACCCCGATATTCGGTAGTGGTTGGCCGAATGGAATATAAGTAATGGTTTGTCCTTTCCTAACACCGAGGACTTTTCAGCACAGTTGGCTCCAGAGTTGGAAAAAAACTCTGCAGTTAAGCGTGCTTGGGATGGAGCATTCCAGGGATACGTGACCTCCCGGGAAGTTGCTGCCGGATAACCGCAGTGATGCCTGTTGAAAACCCCACACTGCCGGATAACCGTAGTGGTTAAGTGGGGATAGTATCGGTGTAGGATCGGGTCAATACACCCTTATCCAAACTAAGGGTGCCTTTAGTAATTTTTCCGTTATTCCTTTAACACCTTTTCGAGCCGAATTTTCCAAAAATGTTTATTTTCCAAAAAATACCTACAAACACATAAAACACCATAATTAGTACATGATTGAGCACTAACAATACAGAACATTGAGAACAAAATAGACACATAAATGTGTCTATCAAATACCCCCAAATTAATTACTTGCTAGTCCCCGAGCAAATATAATAAAAATCCTAACTCACTGTCGCAGGAAACGTGGATGCACTTAGCGTGTGCAACAAGCCTTTGAACACCTAGGTGGCCCTATTGGCCAAGTTATAGTCTCTAGAGGGTTTACAAGAGGTGTACCCACAAAAACTTGACTTCTAATTGGTCACAAGTATCCAAAGAGCTATGAGGACATACATATTCTCAACATATCGCCAAGTAACTATAATTCAAGAGAAATCAAAGGTATCCGCTCTACAGCTGAATAAAGAAAAGGGGAGACTCCGCTTTGCAACTGGATAAAGAGATATCCGCTACACATCTAGATAAACATTATGAGACGTATCTGCTTATCAGCTGGATAATATAAGGAAAGAGATAAAGATGAGAGGGACATATGCTACACAGCTGGATAAATTACGTGTGATGAGTTGAACCAGTGCTAGAGAGATCTTGTGCCAGATGGAAAATGGACTAACAAAGCAACCAATATGCATTTCTCTTCGACTCTCTCATAGTGCTCAGTAGAAACAACGTCTTCTTCGGCTTAAACTATTGATGATAGACTCTCGAACCTCGTGAAACCTTGATAATTAACTCTTCTCCTCAATTTCTTGCTTGAAACTTCCTTATAGATTTCTACTTCCCCATGGGCTTATTGAACAAAAATCTAACTACAAAATTTAAATGTATATATATATATATATTTTTTTTTTATAACCACTCCCCAAACTTAAACATTACATTGTTCTCAATGTAATAGAGTCATCCAACGTAGAGATCAAGATGGGAAATTCATAATACGCAAAAATAAACATAATAAAGCAAGAACATAGATAAACCTACTGGAATATACAAACAAGGCTCTCCATATATCAACAACCTAAATATTTGGGGATCAACCCAGAGCACAATATATACAACCAATGACAACCTCAAATCCTCGCTGTAGCAACGTAAAGATATAGAGACTATCAAAAGGAAAGAGCCACCCCCAACCTAATTTTTGCAAAGGATATATCATCAGTAAAAAGAATTACTGACTCAAGTGGTTCACCGGGGATGGGAACTGAAACGATTTGGTAAAAATCCCTAGGCAAAGAGAAGTCACGAGATGCAAAATATTCTAGTATAATACTTAAGAAGCACGCAGTTCTAATCCAAAATTAGGAATCTTCTGAAAAGTTGTGCTACCAATTCTAGTGTTAGACCACTGCTCGGTCGAACTCGCAAGCGTTGCTATTTCAAGCTTGTTTGTCAAGTTTAGTTGTCAAAACTATAAGTCTTGATTTATAGCCTACTTATAGCTATGTCTCGAATTAGGATAGAATGTGTAGTTGAGCTTTAGACTTTACGGCGTTCATCGATTGAAGATGAAGAGGAATTTCACCCACAAAAGGTATGAGGAGACTTGAACTCATCTATCACTCAGAAGTCTATTTTATTCTATCTCTCATTGAGACTAAGTCGTATAGCTATATAGACTTTACATTATACACATTTGATATTTCGAGCTGAGTTTTACTTGCTTATATAGACTACATTCATCATTATTCTTTAAGAAATTCAAAAGATGATCATGTAAAAATCTCCTTGTAACATCTTATATGATTTGTGTGAGACAGTCATTTGATGCAGACTTGGAATGTTTCGTATTGATCATTCGATCATTTGAAAATTGATTATAAGGTAATAGTTTGTGTGAGACAGCTACTGTAGTTTGTGTGAGACAGCTACTGTAGTTTGTGTGAGACAGTCATTTTATGTTGCTGCTGCTGCTGATGAACATCAAGAACACGAAGAACAAAGACCCATCAAAGAAAGTCGTTGGAAACTGTCGCATTTACTCGACAGTTTGCAACACCTTTCAAGCGACTTCGGAATAGTGACTGCAGCACTTCTCTTGTATCGTTCATTGTAACAGTGATTCTGCGACGTTTTTCATGCGTCACAAAATCCTGTTTTTCACCATTTTCTATTTATTTCATCTTTGTAAACCATTTTTGAGCCTAAATAAATATTTTGAGAGCATGTTTACTATGATGAGCTAAACCCCAACACTGGGACGACGGAGGAGGCCGAACTTCATACATGGGTAAATTTATTTTATTCTTTTTATGACTTTTGCACTAATATTAATTGAAATACGATTTTGATTAATTAGTTATTATTTTATTAGATGGGTCATGCTTGCTTAGGTGTTTGATGTCCCATGCTTACGATTTATAACTAATGTTTTGAGGATCTACCTTGGCAAAAATAGAGTTCTTGTTTACATTTCTTGAGCTAAAATTGTCAGAGAATAAATAAGTGAACCTTATGTTATGAAGATTGGCCAAATCCTTAGTCCCAGTACCTCTCACCCACTGTTTATAGTTTTTGTATATAATTATATATTTTTATTAAATTTAAAAACTCGAATCTTCACAAGTCTTTGAGTTCGAATCCTATTTACCACTACTACAACAAAGTTGAAAACACATCATGCATTAACTAGGCTCATGTCGTACTCTCCTTAGGCTTATGCAAGCTCCGCTAACTTGCATATCGATGTAGCTTACCTCCGAGGCTATGCCCAATGCGCCATTGGTACATGCCTAAGTCGAACGGATTGATAGGAAGTATAAGCATCCACTGTCTGGCATGCAACTTGTCTCATCAAGTCTGGCCACAATCATCTCTTGCATCGGGCCACCGAGCTTAGATGATATGAGGGGCCAAAGTGCTAGACCGGCAATGCTGCAACTCATTGTGGCTGCCTACGTACCCTTTCCTACTCTAAAGGGATCAAGCACAGACCATAGTTCATCCACGAAGGGACAGCAACTTAAACCAACTCGTTTGCAAGGTCGTATCCTAGCGATAATGGTAATGGCCTGGTCCGTATAGGCCGTTCCATCAAGATGCATAATGATTATGCATCATCGGGTCTGTGACATGGCATAGTGATGCTTAAGCATCAAATGCCCATTTTGCAACGTTACGGAGCTATAAATGAGACTTTGGCATCATTTATACTCCTACGGCTAAGCTATGAAGCTTACTTGGTGCATGGTCCGCATATGCATCTTTAACCAGGTACCCCTCCATATATATGTCTTAATGACATTTATACAAGTATGGAAAGGGGAGCATATTGACATGCCTGCTTAACTATTTATGTGCAATGATTGCGCACAATGATCGCGTACTATGATTGCGCACAATGATTGCGGATAATAATTGCGCAACATTCGTTCGACCATCCCTCTCTGGACTGATGCATAATGATTACGCACCACTCGTTCTGTCTGTATTGCACAATGATTATGAAATATTATCAAGGCCAGACTACTCTAGCATGATGCACAATGATTGTGCGATATTGGCTCTAAGCCAATATTCTTCATAATGCGCAATGATTACGCTTCAATCTCAAGGCCATTTACCTAACTGGCCTAATGCATCATGATGATGCAACATTGGCCCTTGGCCAATATGCCTACACGATGTGCCTTCCGTAGCACAAAATATGGCCCCTGGCAAAATGCATATTACTATGCAAATGAAGCTTTGGATGAAGCTTCGTCTCGAGCCATGGCGCATCTTTTAGCATGCGACTGTACCTTAATCAGTGTGTGTGTGAGATCAGCTAAGGGAATCAAGTGTGTAGAGTCCTGTTGGGATTAAGAGACGTAAGGAACGCGACTGTACCTTAATCAGTGTGAGATTGGTTAGGGCTCAACTACATTCCAGTCCGAAGTTAACTTGTAGTAGGCTAGAGTCTGTGGCGTCTTAATACAGTGTGGTGTTCAAATATGGACTAGGTCCCGGGGTTTTCTGCATTTGCGGTTTCCTCGTTAACAAAACTTCTGGTATCTTTGTTATTTCTCTTCCGCATTATATTTGTTTATATAGTTGAAATATCACAGGTTGTGCGTAGTTCAATCAATTGCTAAATCCAACCTTTGGTTGTTGATTGAAAATGATTGACACTTGAACATTGGTCTTTGGTACCGTTCAAGTTGTTTCTCATAATAATTAGGCTCACAGATTCCTATCGATTTGATTTGCTGATTTCATTGAGGAACAAAGATATAACTTTCAGATATATTTCCTTGATTGAGTCTGATTGTCTAGTTGACTCTCGTGGAATTTATTGGAGTTAGTCCATACAAATTTCCTAACGAAATATTGGTGTGGTTGTTAGGCCCCCGTTTTTTCATCTAGGTATATTAAATTCTCCACCGGGTTTGTGACCCAATACTAAATCATCATTATAATCATCATCAACCAAGGAATCAATAGGAATATCACAATAAAGATGATTAGAAAAAACCTTATAGATAGAGTGTAATGTATCTAAGTCGTTAGACTTAACAATGGTTTCCTCGGAATTAACACATTCTTCATAAGAATCATTGTTATAGCACGGATATGTCACACCATCCAATTAAAAGAATAGTGTCATCAATCCTAAACTCATCATTTTGAATAGGCGAGTGATCATTAACACGATCATGTGTTGGACTAAATACACCACCTTCAGTTGGTATGACAATATCTTTATTCCTATGATCATAACTGTCAAGTTCATCGTCATCATAGTACTGGGGTTTATACTCATGCGAATAACTACCCATATCGAAATGACGTGGGCTCCAAGTTCCATACCTGAGACGATTATAAGCGAAAATTTCCTTATACCTTGGCCCATACATGTATTCACCAATAGTCATCTTAGATGAAGTCTCCTGAAAAGAAGTCATCATCTTCAAAAAGGCACCTGAAATAAAATTTTAAACAGAAACCAAGTCAAATGGAACTAAAATAAAATAAAAAGACTATACAAAAATTAAAAATAAAATAAATAAAAACCTAACTATTTACAAAATCAAATATACTAATTACAATATTCCACAACCGCTCCCCGGCAGCGGCACCAAAAATTGATGGTATTTTTACAAGTGGTAAGTAATAGTGGTTCGTTCAAGACTTGTGAAAGCATATTCTAGACTTAATTGTAGAACTCAAAATATAGCAAACTCAAAAAAAAAAGTTAATGTGATTATTATGGAGAGACTGGGGCTAAGGATTTCACTATTTACCAGTTCTAAAGTGATATTAATTATAACCATGCAATTTCACACGTTCATTTTGATTCTCAACTATTGCAAAAGTAGATTTTTATAAACAAAAAATGTTAATCCAAATCATGGGACATCAAAACCCTAGGATAAGCATGTTCCATCAATATAAAATACAATTGTTTAACAAAAATCATAAAATCTATTTTCAATCTAGGCAAATAATCATAAATAAAAATTGCACAAATTAAATAATTAGGAGTTACCACTTTTTCATTGACAATATAGCTTCCTCCGTCACCCCAGAGGTTGGGTTTAAATCCTCATGATGCAAACACACTCAAAAAGATAATTCATTGCTCAAAAAGGTGTTTTTATTGAAGAATTATAATGGAACAGAGATTTGTAACGTTTTATGGCCGTTACAGAACCCACTATCATAATTGAGTGACTGTTACAAAGAAAAGATGGCAGGCCAGTTTCTAACAGTGGTCTATTCTTCGTCTTCTTCTTCGCCTGAAAGTGCAGGAATGACTTCTGCAACTTCCGTTTCTCCGGCCTCAGCTCTCCGCATCCTCTCCCCCAAACTCTCTATATCCACTTCCCTGGCTCCCAGTGACTATTTATAACCTAACCAATGTAGTTAATATCGGATTTCAGTTTGTCTCGGACGGGACCGAGACACTGATATGATTTTGTACCGGGGAGATCTCGGTTCCAAATCTCGGTACAATTTCGGTTCCAAATTTTATACCTGCAATTTCTATATCAAATATTTTTCACAATTCATTAGTTAAGATATAATAAAAATCATCATCTATAGTCATCATCTATATTATTCGATTATCCCAAACACCACCAAGTAGACCATAATTACCGTGGCACGTGAATTGATCCTACTGTAATTAATGGATCATGTGGAGCAAAGAAATTTTGCATCCAGCTGCAAACTACATTTGGCCACTATTAATTACACAGATATATATGCCTATTTAGTTGTAGACGACGTGTGAGGATAAACAAGTGCATGACCTCCACTTGTTCGATTTTCTTAAGAAGTTAAGAGTAGTTAGTAGAAGACATTAGCCCTGTGTTCAACATTTCAGCCTCTCTTCTTCCACCGGCATGGTCTTCTGATTAATTGACGCAGCAACAACACCACTTCCACTTAAAAGGACTATCATTTTGAGAGGTTTATTAACTTACCCCGAAAGAAGAAAACATAGAAGACGATCGATGAGCTTGTTTTCTACATATTTGGTTTTCCTTAGTATGTATTAGTAATTTCCCTTTCTGTATTTAATTCTTCTTCTGTTTTAAATTTAAACGTGCTTTAAACGTACAATTGCAGTTGATCTATCTGTTTGTTATGCTCTTAGTATTATTTTAATCAAGTAAAATTATACAGTGGATCTTGTTAATGATGCAAACGCCAATATTTTGTTCTCTTTTGATGGGAACTAACGTGAACGAGCTAATAATTATCGTACCTTTGTATGATACCGGATGATGCACCTCATATAAGTGCGAAATTTCCAAATCTCGGGTATCTCGGCCAACCGGTTTCCGCCCATCTCGGCCGAGATTTCCGGTCAAATATCGTACCGGTGATATAGCATGATTCGTCTCGGCTGAGTGCCGAAACCGATATTACCGGTGATATCTCGGCCATCTCGGCCGAGATTGACTACACTGAACCCAACAGCAACAAAATCTCTCGAGTTTAATGGGAAATATTCTCCGTTAACTTGCTCTGCTATACACGGGATTTTACTTCCTTCTTTATCTCTTCACACGTCTACTTGCTATCTACACCCTCCAATACGTTGACTTCACATTTCAGTTAGAGTAAAAGTCTTGCATAGCTGTTATCTCCACGTAACTTCCACAAGAATATCCTGTGTATTCCTAGGTGTTCTGTTTTATAGAAGGTGCACGAAAGCCTCCTTAATTACTTTCCAGTTTAAATCAACTATCTACCTGTAACAGGGTACTACCAAATCATATCTATTCAAAGATCATAAAAATCTCGTCTAGAATAAGTTCATAAAATTCACGCAGGAAAGAGGAGAAATTCCCGCCAAAATAATCAGTTTGAAATGTTGAAGATGGAGTGCCCCGATCCAGAAGTCAGGTGTCTTTATCAGTCGGGGTGCCCTTATCCAAACTAAGGGTGCCTTTAGTAATTTTTCGGGATGTCTTTAAATCCTTTTTGAGCCGAATTTTCCAAAAAAATCTACAAACACATAAAACACCATAATTAGTACATAATCGAGCACTAACAATACAGAACATTGAGAACAAAATAAACACATAAATGCGTCTATCATTAAACTCAGCAGAAAATGAATCTCCATCATATTATCCTTTTTGAGGATAAAATCATATTATCATATTTTGTTTTTTCAGGTAAATTTTAGGTCTATCCCGAGGGGATGATACCAAATTATTTTTTGGCATAAGCATACGATTTTCATCTTCCAACCTTTTGACATGTTCATAAACAGTCTTAATCGCAGATTCAGATAAGATTTTCAAAGCGTTGTATCTATCAGTTACTGAGATTCTCAAAAGATTGGTCTCTTTTTCTTGATGGATACTACTTCTTAGTTCTCTTTGAGAGACTGTATCTTCAAAGAAGAACCATTCTTGTGAGAAATAAGCTTTGCTTTCAAGGAGGCTAGATCAAGAGTGAGTTGATAATTTTCCACTTGTTGAATCTAAGCAGAATATAATTTTACTTTCTCTTTCTAGTTCAAGATGAAGTTCTTTCTCATACGACAGAAATTGTTCGCTTAATTCTTTTAACTCAGATATTTTTATATTCATATGATCAACAGATATTTTATCTCATAGAGAAGGATTTTCAGAGCCAGAATCATTGATCATGAATACATGGCTTAACTTTATCTCATCTTGAGAATATTCAGAAATATTTTCAAAAGAGAAAATAGAGCTTGAAGAAGAAGCCCCATATAAACATTTGCAAATATTGATTCACCAAACTCCCGTGATACGTTAACTAAGTCTTTAGATCTTCCTTTACATTTATTTTGACTCATTGTCTTATACGTTGGATCGCACCAAATACAGATTGTTATATCTTTTTGTGTTTGCCTGCTCTGATACCAATTGAAATGACTAGGGTACCAAGTACAACACACTCTTTTCGATATCAACCTATATGATACACACTCTGCATGATCTAATATAGACAAAGACTGTCAAGAACATAGCAACCACAAGGTTTGCACTTGGTATATAGAATAGGTACCGAAATCGAACCTAACTCTAGGGATCAAATCCAAGTGTTTGATTAACGTATAAGTGCAATTATTTTATTATAACTAGAATAATAATTATAATGCAAAAAGCAAAGTAAAAGCACACAACAAGATTTTGTTAACGAGGAAACTGCAAATACAAAAAACTCCGGGTGCTAGTCCAGTTTTGAATAATATCGAAATTAAACCTCTATATAAAGACTGTTACCAACTTCGTATAGTTGAGACCAAGTAAACTAAATCTAGTTACTTAGTTCCTTTGGTATCTATGCGCCCACAACTAATATGGCCAACTCATGTGAATTATAAGATAAAATCCACTATCTTAAGTTGCTTCACCTGATGTGAAGAATTATTACACTCAACTCCTTCGGATCATCTTTCGAAACGCCTTTGTTTAAATAATATAAACAAAGGACTAATTTGTATTCGATAACCGCTCTATCAATCTCAACAAGTAAATCAGAGATTTAGTTCAGTTAAACAAAGGCTCTTCTGTTTAAATAATATAAACTCATTTGTTCAGTATAGATCAATCAAGATTATCATATCTCAATTTGCAATCATTCTAAATAGTTCTCAAATAGTACTAAATAGAGGTCGATGATCTATACGACTAGCTATAAGTTGTCTATCGAAATAAACAAAGCTAAGTCGAATCCCAGCCGATCAAGTGTGTGCACAGAGTAAATCACAAAGATCAGATACTAATAAGACATTTTTTTGTCTTCAAATCTTCGATCTCCAGTGTACCTGTACAAACAAAATTGATTTCCTTGTGATTGATCACACACAGGATGAAGTGTGTTAATAATAGATGATCACAAGCCTATCATCAGATCTAAAGACAAATTTAAACTATATAAGGTTCAACCATCGTTAATCAATCAAATCAATAATCGAAAACTAAAAAAAATACAAATTCTAGTTTTCCACCAACGATACTACATAGACGCTTTTTGATCCCACATAAGTCTTTAAACTAGTGGACGTAAGAGATTTCACTTAATTAGATTACTCTCCTCTCCATGATAGTATTACAAGTAATATTATTAGTCAGCTAGCACAATGACTACAAAATGAAGTGTCCGTGTCAGGATAAGTTTGTAAGAAGAACAAACTTCACTATTTATAGACCAAGGTAGTTTGAACACTAAAGCATTTCTATAACCGAAAATATTTAAAGATATGCAATGAATACCAAAGTTTTGTCTAATTCCAACTAATACACCAAAATCCCTTATGGATGACAACACAATATTAGCTAGTATACAAGTATACTTTACTAATATATCTTCCAGAGATATGTTTTACTTACTGGGAAAATAAAACATATAAATTCAAAAATCTCAATAAGAAGATTCTTAAACATATCTGTTTTGAATCTCGCCTTGATTATCAAGGAATACCTTTGAACAATAAAAGAATAATATTTTAGCACATATTTAAATTACCCATTATGTCGACGTCTTAAACTTTCCTAAATAGCTGGCATCTCATATTCCGATATTCACAAACCCTAAAGTATATGTAAAACCAGAGATACAAGATTTGATATAAGGACCTGTTCTGCAAGAGATCTCCAATAGGGTTCGGTCCTGCTATAGATCCCCAAGGGCATGGATTTGTCCTGATATAGATCCCCAATAGGAATCGGACCACAAATCCCATTGATTCCTTTCAACTACTAAACAAGTTCCTTAAATTTATTTCCTTAAACTCATGTGGTTAAACATAGTTTTCTAGGTATAGAACCAATCCTAAGTTCATTAAACAATCTACTAACAAGTTACGAAGATAGTGTCTATGTCGCCATTACGAAGTTCAAAAGACAAACGTTATATCGTAATTTATATACCAAAGTTGTGATACAACTTGTATATCCTTCCTTGACACTTTGATCATAATGAAATGATTAAGTCTCTAATACTAAAATTTCATATATATAACATCGCATGTTATGTTTTCAATATAAACGACTTGAAAGAAACGTAGACAGAAATGGAAACAAGTCAAATCTTGTATTATTAACCTCGAACAGAAGGATGATGTGTTTTTTGATGTACGTACGTCTTCATCTAAATAATACTTGTATGCTTTAACATTTCTATGTTGTGAAAATTGGCACCACGAGAGCAGCGTAAAACAGGATCACAAAGGGCAATTAACAATTTGAACCAAATATGAGAAAAATAATAAGAGAGATGGAAGATAAAGAAGCACACACAACCACAACACAAGATATACGTGGTTCACCTTGATAGGCTACATCCACGACCAACACCACCAGAAAAACTTCCATTATAATTAAAGACCATTAATACCTTTTCGCAACCCATGACAAGCCAAAGAGTTAACAAGACATACCCGAGAACACAATTGAAGAAACCATAGAAACCAACTTTCTAACCAATCCTCAAACCATCCTCATGTCTTATCTTCTACATCTTCTTCTCAGCTGTTAATAACAGAGGAGAAACATGGAAATACCAGAAACTTGGAATAGGGATAAGCCCTAAATCCTAAACACTAGAACACCAAAATCCTCTCTCTACAAGTTATTCTCTCACACTGATATTGACCTTCATGGTAGCACTCGATCCTCCCTAACAAAGCGACAAAAATCCTAAGCACAAGGATTTACCACTCTTCTAGGTTGGATGTTTACAAACCTACAATTCTATTCATATATATAGACAACACAAACTTGGTCACCAAGTATTAGTCTCCTATTAGGAAATTAAAACTCTTTCCTAAACTCTATACCACCTAAATTAGGAAACCCACTCAATGTGGAAAAGGCCCAAAACAGGAAATCCACTTATTTCCTTACAAATCTCCACCTCGGATCATGCTATCAAGCATAAGATGATCACAGGAAATCACCTCCATTTTCCACCAGAGTTTTTCACCATCTTTATATACCCCGTAGAATTACCTTTGAAGTTCAAACCCGAACATCCATCTTCGTAGAACCATCTCTTCAACTAAAAAACACCATTACGTTGATAAAAATCTTCAAACCATCTTCTTCAGAACATTTGTGAAATGGCCACGTCTCACAAACACCATGATAATCTTCAATCACCATCAATGAATCCTTGCACAGACTCCACCATTGATCACCAAGATAACCATCTAGAAGAATCACCACTAGCTCTACCTTACCAGTAAGCTAATAACATATCGAACTCTAACCCAAAAAGGAAGAATTAGATTCAATATCATACTCCATATTATGTCATGATTACCGTGTATCTAAAACAAACCATCAGATATCTCCATTGTGATTAACAGGCTTAATCCTTTAAGTGATTCTCAAATCCATCACCAATCTGACATACTCTTTACCACCATCACACCCAACATACTCGCTTAGAATATATACCGTGTGAATGCCCATATTATTGTGGTACATGCTTCCGAGATCGGGCATATTCTTGATATTATGTGCAAGCCATGAAGAATAATCTAACATAGGCTTAAGAACGTAAATGTATAACATCTCGTGCATAACTTCGAAGCGTTGCTGGACTTGCTTCTACATGAGACCTCGTATCCCCATCCTTTCTTCAAACTTTGTAACCCATTCTTTATAGTGCATGATTACTAACACTCTTCAAGAAGTATATATGTATTCCACCTCATTCGGCATTATTCTGCATCCCATACTACATCATAAAACCAAACAAAGAACATACACTTCTACCAAGTTGAGCCTCCGGTTTGTAAATCACATCACAAATCCATCTTTGTGTAAACAACGGTTGAAACATTATCTTCAAAACATATTACTCCACCCGAACAATGAACCATCGTTCAATTCCAAGTTTAATCACACCATCCCGTGCTTGCTCTGATACAAATTGTTGGGAAAATTGGCACCTCGAGCGCAGCGGAAAACAAGATCACAAAGGGCAATTGATGATTTGAACCAAATATGAGATAAATAATAAGAGAGAAAGAAGATAAAGAAGCACACACAACCACAACACAAGATATACGTGGTTCACCTTTACAGGATACATCCACGGCCAACACCACCAGAAAAACTTCCATTATAATCAAAGACCATTACATGCCTTTTCACAACCAAAGACAAGCCAAAGAGTTAACAAGACATACCCGAGAACACCATTGAATAAACCATAGAAACCAAATCTCAAACCAATCCTCAAACCATCCTCATGTTTTCTCTTCTACACCTTCTTCTCAGCTGCTAATAACGGAGCAGAAACATGGAAATACTAGAAACTTGGATTAGGGCAAAGCCCTAAATCCTAAATACTAGAACACCAAAATCCTCTATCTAGAAGTTTTTCTCTCACACCGATATTGACCATCACGGTAGCACTCGATATTCCCTAACAAAGAGACCAAAATCCTAAGCACAAGGATTTACCACTCTTCTAGGTTGGATGTCTACAAACCTACAATTCTAGTCATATATATAGAGAACACAAACTTGGTCACCAAGTATTAGTCTCCTATTAGGAAACTAAAACTCTTTCCTAAACTCTATACCACCTAGATTAGGAAACCCAATCAATGTGGAAAAGGCCCAAAACAGGAAATCCACTTATTTCCTAATATTCTAGACTTCCTAGTCTAACCTAACAAAGTTGACTCTAATAATCTAATCAAGCGACCTTGAGTTTTGGAGCTAAAATATGACAACCAAACTTGACATACCAACCCTTAGCGGGTTCAATCAAGCAACGCTCTAATATAAGCTGATTCATATCCATTTTTATCTACATCATTTTTACATACATCTAGATTTTAGACTTCTGACGGTCAATTGTATGAGTGAATTCTGGATTACAAAAATTATCAATCCGATTTCAAATTGAATCAAAGAAAAGTAACCTTTATGCTTTGTACTAATTACCGTTTTCTATCTCAAAAAGCTTATAGGGTGTTTGGATACCATAGACAGAGGTTAAAAGCAAAAAAAAAAAAAAAACTTCATAAAAAGGTAACTTTTTGTAACTAGAAGTCATTATGGAATTGTATCCCCAAACTCACTTCTAACTTTTTTGTTTCTAGAACTCGAAAAGTAACTTCTTAAGTGGTATCCAAATATGCTATCAGTGTTTTTGCGAGAAGATTCCACTATTATTAGCTTGTATCTGGAACCTCGGTTATTTCATATATAACTATTCTAATTTGTATTATTTCATATATAACTATTCTAATTTGTATGGTCGATCCAAATCCATAGCACTCAAGTATCTTTACTTGTCAGATTCCCAGTATATTGAGTCACAAAGTAGACATGAAAGAAACATGTTTGCCTAAAAACTTAACAAATGGACATTAAGTACTAAGAGCGTCCACAGTCTCAGTGATATTAAAGAACTATACCCAAATTTGGTCTGTGAAGCAACCACGGTAGAAGGAACTGTAACTAAATCTAAATAGTCTGGTATTTAGATTGGGACCAAAAGTAGTGTCCAACCCAGACTAAAACCAAACGGGTACATTAATTAAATATCCCTAGTTTTGACACCCAACAAGTATACCCTTATACAACAATAAATATACCCCTATCATTTAAAAACCTTATCCATTAAAAAATAGATTACCTTAATACCCTCAGTTATAATTATTTTCATTTACAAACCTTATTTATTAACAAATTTCTTTCTCTATTACTTCACAGTCACTACCACCACGACCACCAACACCGCCGCCACCACCGCTCCACCACCACCACCACTTATTAACTACAACCACCAAAAATATTCCACCACCACTGTCGATGCTATCACCGCCGTTGTCGCCACCACCACCACCGCCACCGCCACCAAAATTTGGTGTCAACAACCGAAGTTGATCTAAAAATTAAAAGTTCAAAAAGAATTTAATAATACATATTCCAGTTTTTTTGTGTCTAACAATCGAAGTTGATCCCAGTGAATGGAGTCAACAACCAAATTTGATTCAAATAACCAAAAAACATTCCAGTTCAGTTGTGTCAACAATGGAAGTTGATCCCAATGAATGGGGTCAACAACCAAAGTTGACACAATAACTAAAAAAATACTCTAGCTTTTTTGTGTCAACAATGGAAGTTAATCCTAGTAAATGGAGTCAACAACCAAAGTTAACACAAATAACTGAAAAATATTCTAATCCGGTTGTGTCAACAATGAAAGTTGATCCCAGTATATGGAATCAATAACCAAAGTTTGACACAAAAAACAAAAAAATGACATATATGAATGAGTGAATTTGGCATGAGTCGAACACACATCATCTGACGTGGAGTCAGTCATGCTACCATTGCACCACAAATTCAACATTTGAAGAACTTTACAGCTATAAAATCCAACAACAACACCACTACCATCAGTCAAACAACAATACACAAACACAAACCAACAAGAAATTGAGCAAAAAAATTTAACAAACATGATTTAAACTACAAACATGACTATACTAATCCAAGAAATGCCGTCAACAACAGGAGTTGTTCTCATAAATGGGATCAACAACAGGAGTTGTTCCCATAAATGGGATCAATAACAGTAGTTGATCCATAGAAAATGGTGTCAACAACAGTAGTTGATGCCATAAAAACTGAAGTCCAGAAATCTTTCGACCACCTGGAAAATGGATGTGGAACAATATTGGCTCCAATAATAGATACAAAACAACAACAAAAATGTGGTTATAAGTAGTGAAACACATTCCACATACTTCCAACAAACAACTACTACTGAAGAAGCAAAATAGAAGGATTAGCTCATTACCTTTCTCATTAACAAACACATGGTCATCAAAGAACTCTGCGACCTCAACAACATCATTCGGCTTCTTAAAAATTATATTACTGGATCAATAAATGCATCAAGAGAGAGTATTTGTGATAGAATGTATGCAGCAGCAGGATATTGGGGCAATATCTCTTAAATGCATTAACAAAGGAAAACACCTAATTGTTTGTGTCAATGTTGGAGACTACGAGAAAGGCAACAGTAGTAAAGAAGACTATACTAGCACTATTGGTATGCTTTCTTGATACCAGATTTAGTACTATCAGATCAAGTCCAGTAGAAAGCACCTGCAAAAAATATGAGTCATTCAAAGTACAAAGCATTGACATGCAATGAAATCCTATTCTGAATATATCTACATACAAGAAGTTCAGTAATATCTTTGTTCTTAAAACAAAGGGATCACATTGTTTTGTAACTCGACAAAAATTCTTAAAACGTTAAAAATCATTTTGGGTCAAATCTTTAATATAGAATTGAGAGCATAAAACTTAATAATTAGGATGACATGGGTCAAATCATCCCAGCTCATTCGGTAGTAATTGATACAGTCTGACATATAAAAAACTAAAACAAGAAAATGCTTCCAAAACCCGCACTAAAAGACACAAGGATTTCTTTGGTGTTAAACAAGCATAGGGATCCTAGAATTTGCCAGCCACATTACTGAGTTCTTTTTCTCCCTAATGCAAGTTCTACACGAAGCCACTAAGTGATGTTTCTTGCAGATATGCGTGTCTTAATATAAATCAAGAGTACATCATTCATACTCAAGAAGTAGTTTTTCGACAACCGAAAATTTTCTACTGTAATTCACTTAAAATTTGTTTTCTCATTAACAAATTATATTTTGTTCCACAGAATCTCATACAATAAAATCTAATAATGTTAGCAAAAAATTATGGAACAAACCCAAGACTCACAAAATTACTGAATTTCACTCACCATAAGAAGAAATGTTGCCCAACATCTCCAATACACCATTCTTCATAATACAAATGCAACCTGTGTAGATATATGCGTCGTGGATCAATCTAACACTAAAAAGCAACAAATACCCAAAATTAATAATTCAAGATTGAAAAGTGAAAGCTGCTAATTTTATATGAATTTTGAGGAAGACGAGAATCAAATTTCTTAACGAGATTTACTTTATATTGCTCACCTTTTGATTTCTTTTGTGATATTTGAAGAAGACGAAAATGAAATCCTTAAATCAACCAGAAACCCTATTTTTTTAATTTTCTAGCCTGATTGATGTGTTCGGAGCTTCGATTTTCGATCAGTAGGACGAAAGTACAAACACAAATAAAAGAGAAAGAAATTAAGCAATCCAATTTTTTGACCTAATTGTTCTTGATCCGGTGACGGAGGCGACGACGAAGATTCAATACTTCATTTTGTGGTTGTGGTGGTGCTGATGGAATTTAGAAGACAAATTAGGATTGTTATTGATGGTGGTGATGGAGATGACGGTGGTGGGATTGGATTAATTTGTGTTTGATTATTTAGGGTTGTGGAAGGAGATTTTGATGTTTTCAATTTTGATTATTTAGGGTCACGGTGATGAATTCATAGATGATAAGATCGTAAGAACCGAAAGTTAAATGAGAAAGGATAAATATGGAAAGAAGAAAATACGTTGATGGACCCAAGATGAGGAAGGGTATATTTATGGTATAATAAGGGTATTTATAAAACCCGTCAAAACAATGGATATTAATTAATAATATGATTTCAGTTGAATTTCCTTTGGTGTGGTTAAAAAGCTGAATTAAGCTCTCTTCTTAGAGTTTTTAGCCCCACCAAAAAGATATTGACCAATAAAAATCTCCGGATTTTTCACGCCATTAATATTTCGTACATGAACACCATATTTAACATATTTTCTACCCAACTAATATCAAACCTACAAAAAAAACAAACAAACGTGCGTCTCAATCAGCAGAAATCCAAAACCTAATTATTTTGTGCCGCTCTCTCTTTCTAAGAACAGCAATTCCTATTCTCCTTCTCCTCGGTGGTCTTCTCCTTCGTATCGTTTCTTTTGATTAGGGTGATGAAGATAATGATGATTTGGAGTTAATGATGATTCTAAGGATTTTGATTATTTGGAGTTAATGATGATTTGAAAGCGAGAGGTACAGCGTGGGAGCTATTTTTGTTTTGGAAACCTTAATTTACTGTTGCCTCTAACAAATAATGTTTTATCTGGAATTAGAATGATTTTTGAGATACCAATTTATTCTTCTAGGGTTTCCAGATTTTCTCTAATCAATAAAGGTTTCAGAAGGGATTTGTGGTATGGGCATCAAGAAGGTAAAGGTACTGTCCTACTGCTATCAATGAGTTTAAGCTGCAAGCAGCAACCCCCTTATTTTTTTTCTTTTTCTAAATTTTTGATTTAGCTGAATCAAAATTGATTTTAAACTAAGAACGACAACACTGGCACAGATTGGTTAGTTAGCCTGTACATATATGCACAACATTAGAAGAGAGAACAAACGATAATAAAACTAAAGATAAAAAGGTATGCACTGAGCAGATTCAACCATTAATGCATGATGGAGTGATGTTGGTCCTATTAATAGAAAACAGTTCTTAAATGAAGATTTTTTTAAAGAGTTGCAGCTAAATAATTTTTAAGTTTTTGAAAAGGTGATATTAGTTGTAATTATAAATAAAATTCTAGGAAGAATAACAACTATGATTTTTCAATTACATAGAAAATGAACGGAAACATTTGTTTATGCATAAGTGGTATGGACATAGGATCGGTTTTCAGTAAAAATAGACACGATTATCTATTTTGCTAAACTCGTTCATGTTTCGTCGTCTGTTTGCGGTATGTATATTTCAACCACCACGGTTACATAGATTAAATTTTCAAAGTTGATTCATAAAACTAGGATCTAGAATTCACTTTCTGAAATAATTATATCAGTACCTAAAGACCCAATTGTCTGATCGAGTCTCTTTAGCTTTTCTAACTGGTGTTACTCTCCGTAAATTTGAGGAGACCAAACAGTTTGCAGAGGAGTTAGCAAGGGAGGAACGAGATGCCAAAAAAATATTAGAAAACTTGAATGAGAATCTGTACGGGCTTTAGATAAGCAGACGAATGATATTTGTAGTATATTATGAGTTTGGTGTCTAATATCCAAACACGGTGTCTTAAACTCAAAGCTGCCTCTTTATTATGTTTGGTTAATCATCTAGAGTGTGCTAACTGATCTATAACTGATAATTTTTTGTCCGGTTTGATACTTAGGATATCAATTACTGAAAAGTTATGGATGTACAAGTAAGTGTTGAAAATTTGATTATCCATCCAGACTTTTTCCATAAATAGTCATGGATGTACACACGGACTGCTTCTATTAGTAAGCTTGGGTGTCGAGATTCAGATTAACATATATCATGTGCCTTGGGGACTGCTTATATTAGTAACATATATTTGGAAGACACAGTTCACAATCTTATGTTTCAAAAGTTGGAATTGATAGTGCGTAATGTATATCAATTAAAACTCCTATCTACACATGGGTTCTGCAGTCTCATATGATATTTGGGATCGAGTATTATGTGAATTTGTGGCGCAAATATAGCAAGGTCAAAAGACCAGCACGTGATTAATCAAGGGTGGTCGTTGTGGATTATTAAACACCAAATAGATCTGTTTTTTGATGTAAAACTGAATGTAAACTCATTTTGGTATCATATTGGTTTATTTTGCAGACCCACGTCAAAACCGAAAAACGATGGCCTACCAGAATGCATAGAAAGCCTATAATGGTTGGTGAAGTACGTGTGTGTGCCTTCTTAAGCCCATTAAGCACGACATATTAAACATGCGTAGCAAATGGATAGCTGTTTGGTGGTTCTGTACCCATGAGAGAAAATTTATCGGTAAGAAATATTCTTATGGTGAGTAGTTGTATGTAGATATGTTGGTTGGTAAACCAGTAGTCAAAACTGATGCTGTTGAAACTTTCAATGGTTCGAAATGTCATATGAAAGCAGTATCATGATGTAAACAGTATTGTAATTGAATTTTGAGCTTTGGTGGTGCCCAAAATTGTGCAAGTCTGTGAGGTGAATATGGTGTACAATTGAACTTTTATTTAGGACCAAGAATCTGAGCCTGAGCCCGAGCCTGTGCGCACCACCAACAGTAAATTTACTATTTTTTCTTATTTTTTATTCCCTACTTTTTTATGTTTCATGCTTCAAATTTTGAATCCTACAAAAATTGATCTATGTGTAGTTTTACACTTCGATTTGTCCCGAAGAAAATCGAACAGTCAATACCTTACGTTCTTAGCATTGTGATTGGTAACGGCAGAAATGGGCCCACCATCCCTCTCACACGGTGTATCTTCCGGATTTTCTTTTTGGTGTATTAATCATTTTCGATAAAAATTTACTAGCTCCAAAATATATTTTTTTTTACAAAATATTTAGGCCCGTGCAACATACGGGCGCAACGACTAGTTTATATAATTTCCACAAACTAAATCTAGTGGGGCGTAGGTATAGTTTACCACTTTACCTGTGCGTGAAGACGGATGTATAATATGTGTTTTAGTGTTAGGCGTGACTACAAGAAACGTTTCTGTTTTAGGCGCCGTTAAAGTAACGCCTAAGTTGGACGTTGTTATCGAGTCCACCCAACCATAGAGCGCACAACCTAAAAGTAGTTTATGATAACTCCCATGATTCAATTTTTTTTTTTAATTCACGTCTGCACTCAGATGTTCTTTATGTGTGCATCTGAATATAGTATAAATCTCCTCACATTACGTTTACCTGGTGAAAGTACCAAAATTTTCTTTTAGTATTCGGTCAGGCTTTTGGTATTTGGTCAGCTCCATAACGGTGGACGCTCTGCGCCTAAGAAATTCAATTTTGAAATCTTATACTTTATGTAGATGGTTAGGACTTTGGAGTCAATTCCTCCCGCACACAATATAAAATCAAGAGTATAGAACGCTTTCCGATACACATAATCCTCAGTTCCTTGTACACACAACGAAGAGAGAAGAGGATTGACGAAAGGTTAATAAAACGATTGAGCGATAATGATGGTTGATTTGCTTGTTGTGTTGCCATTTTTATTTTGCTTTAACCTCTAGCCCAGCTTAGAAGTTGGAAACGGTCCAATCCATTGCTAAATCTTTCTTCTTCTTTTTTGATAAATCTCATAAAATTTCATTCATGATAAAATAGAGATTACATGGACATCAAGAACATCAAGATCAAAAATCGAAATACAATTAATATGTACTAACAAAGAGTAATCCGTGAAGAGAAGTAACAAACTACCAACAGGAGTACCAAGCAATCTGAAGATTGAAAGAATGGTTTTGGGATATAATCCAACCATTTTGATAAGGTTTTTCTTCTTGAAAAAGAGATTTTCTCATAAAAATATGAGAATAATATGGCCAAAGTCTTGAATCTTGATCACAACACTTAAACTTCCATCCAAAATCTTCATTGAGATCACAAAGAAATGTCATGAAAGCGCATAAAGAATCTCCATAAAGGAAAAGACATAAACAAAAAGGGCAAAAAATCCACAAGAACACCATAAAAATCTCCTAAAAACAATGGAGATTGAAGTAAAAACTAAACAAAACTAATTTAAACTACTAGTTATTTAAAAAAACAGAAAAAAGTTAGAAAAAAGATCTGCTCAGATCTAGCCAAAATGTACTAAATTTGAGCCGTAAGCTTTAACGGTGGTCGGAGGTTCTTTTATAGTTTTGAGAAAGAACGAGGTATTAGAGAGATGACAGACCAAAAAGCCAATGCTAATTCTAGAACATTATATGTTTGTCTATCCTATCAACCGACCCCATGGGCATGTTGAACTAATTGATCATCCCACCTATGCCATCACTTTGCTAAATCGGTGGGTCCCATTTTATCTTACCAGGCTGAGTCATGGTACAATTCAGTCAACATGATTGTATAATAATCGAATAATTACTAGGAAGTGTCATGATCAAACCCTTCTCAGCAGCCTTAATCATGTCTAATATCAAATTACGTGCATCTTAATTGGCCAACGCCAACTACTAGCCTTTTAGGAACTGTCGTGATCGGTAGGACACGTCTGAGAAGCCAACTTAACATTGAATGTTAAGGTTTTCTTGTTCCACGAGGAAGCAACGGGGTTAAGTCCGGCCGTGAAGTAACCTGATGTCCACAACAATCTAATCCAAATTGTTCCCTTTTGTACTTGATTTTCCTGGAAGGAATGCTGCAATTTCACGTTGTAATTTTGCACGTCCAGGCTACATGACACTCGATTATAACTGATCATTCGGAAGAAGGAGTAACTGGGCATATTTATGGTAGTTTGTAATCATTGTCAATAATAAAATCAACAAGTGATAGTATCCCTTTTTCTATAACCGGAAGTTGTACAAGATTGGACTCGTCCAGCCTAGCGGATGCAACCTTATTGGATATACACGTTCCTATATGCTGCCAACCCTAGTTAACAATTTGGGGTACGGGTAGTAGTTCGGGACTGTATACGTACGGGAATTATACGGATTCGGATAGGTCGGATTTGGTCAACGGTTCGTTGTTCGGACCGTAGTTCGGAACGTCATACGTACGTGCATATTCGTTTTATAAATGTGAGTTCAGCACTTAAAATTCGTCTTACATATATGATAAATTGATCAGTATTATGACCTTATTACGAGACTAATTTTATTTGTATATGATTTATAAGATGAAAAAAAACATTTTAGGGTGATTATTTAACAAGAAGTAAACAATTTAATCGCATAAATGAACTATAAAACGAATTTATAGACTTTTAAACAAAAATCAACACATAAAACACTGGTTAAACAACTACCAATAGAAAAATTTAACTGAATAGTTGTATTTAAATATAAAATATATACAAAATCAAACAAAAACCAATCAACAGAACTCTGGTCAGAGAGTTACCTACGGGAGTTCTAGTTCGGAAATATCATTCGGATTCGATCAGTTCAGATACGTTCGCGAATCATTCGTGAGGTCCATATAATCCGCGAACTAGGTTCGGAGTTCAAATAGTTCGAAAGTATCATTCATATTCGTTTAGTTTGGATACGTTCGCGAATGATTCGGAGAATTACTAACTAGGTTGCGAACTACCCCTCCTCTCTACTATCTCATGACATTTGGATAAGACACCATAAACACTTCAGGTCCTACACGGTAACATTAAAATATCTATAAAGGATGATGCGCAAAACATTTTCATTTATTTTCCTTTTCTGACCGTAATTTTCTGTAAAATATAAAGGACAAAAACCGATAAACCAACCTCTTTTTGGTGACCGACATTTTAAAGGGGAGAGACAAGTCTCCAACGTTGCTCACAAGTAACTGGCTATAACCAGTCACTCAAAAAAAAAAAACTGGCTATAACTAGTCACTAAAGCAACTCCACTCAATTTATTTATCAACAATCTAAACACCCGATCACATCTCTCACACCACGTCGAGAGTTGTGCTAACCTCCCTTCTCATTGGCCGGTCAACGAAACTCTCGCTCTTGATTGGCCGAAATCAAAGTTAGCCCCTTACATTTCGTGGCCGTTAATTTTAAATCGAATTAATTTGATCTGACGCTCCAAATTAAGCGATAGATATGCGACAAGTTATTTACTGAAATATATTTTTCGTCCATACTATTAATGGCAAGTATCTAGCTAATTTAGGAAGTCTTAGATTTGTTGCTAAACATAGGTTCTTTTGTAGTCATGTATATGGTATCTTCTTATACGTAAGCTATATTTCTTAAATAAGCTAACATAAATAACGACCATAAATAAGCTAACACTACGATTGGAAGTATACCTAAAGATTTTTACCAGGATTATTGTTTATACTGGAGAAGAGAAACATGTCATATGTCCATTCTCCATTGTATCGATATTAATCAAACTACTGAACTAAGAAAGATTCTCGCTCATAGTATCATCCATACGAAGAAAAGAAATAATGGAGGATTCTTACTGATTTATGCCTGATTATATAAACATGTCACATGTTTATACAGCCGGCTTTGATTCTTTTGTATAACTGTGTGTTGTTTCTTTTATTGCAGTCTGTGTGATTTATCCTACATGTGGTTTTGTTTGTTCTTTGAGGTATCTTTTCTCTTTACTGCCTCTTTTTCTCCTACGTATATATTTTTTCTTTGTTCCACTATTTCTATTTCCTCTTATGGGTTTATGTATGATACAGATGTTAATATTAAATTGTATGAGAGGCTCAAATCCATAACTCTTAAGTAATGGTCGTAATGCGGGTAATCTTCTTAATAAAGAAATTTGTAGTCTGTTGATGAAGAGATTTCCTGTATTGGTTGAGCTCATCTCAGCATCTCTCGAGATTGTTGCACCGGTGGATGAAACTCAACACTGCGCGCTTAGAATTGTTGGAACACAGTAATTAAACATGTCGTAACCAAATTATTATTAATACCTGTAAATATTGCAGAGGATATATGCCTTTAGAGTCTGCAATGCGTGGAAATTTTTCTAAGTTGTCAAATGTCTTTAGTTCCGGTGCCTTAATTCTAGAGGTCTCTGCGGAAAAAGGAAAAAAGAAATCTCTATAGACCTTCTGAGCTATGTGAGTTTTAGAGTTTGAACAGTTTCACGTGTATTTATATTTATTATTGACATATAAGGCTATTTTTGAACCTTATAGAATTTAATGAGAAATTGTTGCAGGCGTGGTAACACTGGGTTAATGCGCATGGGACAACTTCAGACTTTAAATCCAACCGGTTATTTTTGTCTCATATGATGTATGTGAGACATGCTCATGACTGAATATACAAAGGTTTCAACCGCATTGAAATCAGTCGAAGCATCTTGGACTCGAGGAGATTTACTGCATGAATATAGTTTTTCCAGCGGATAAGTTGATCTTTTGTTTAGAAGGACTGAGGGAGAGATAGAACTTATCTTGGATTGCCGGTTTACTTCAAGTATCACTACAATCATAATATACAGTTCAAAAACTTGCCATGTAATAACGAAAAGCAAAAATTGACGAGTGGATCAGTTGGACTGACAAGGTAAATGTATGCATCAAATTCATTACTAATGGTTTTGGAGTAGCTTAGAGATTTCTATCAAAATATGTAACCTTTGGTTAAAAGTTTCAGGGAAATTTCGTTGTCACCAAGTTACAGAGATATATGTCACTTTCCTAAGCAAAGCTAATCCCAAGACTTACCATTCCTGATTCTGTATGTAATAGAATTATTTTCGTATTCATTTGGCACCTCTTTGCTTCTCTCACATCTCATCTCAGAACCCTAATTCGCTTGCTAGAGTTGTACTGCTCTTCCCTTAATTTGGTTCGTGCTTGATAGAGTGGTATTGCTCTTTTCTTTATTTGGTTTATGTTTGATTGGTTCATGTATTTGATAATGATTTATTTTAATTTTAATTTTTTAGGTAAAGAGAGGCTAATTCGAAGAACGATTCTTGGTAATCTCTACATTGCTAACGTGTTATTATTATTTTGAATCTCTACATTGCTAACGTGTTATTATTTTTTTGAGATTTCTTCGTCTACCATCTCTATTTTATTTTTTTAAAATTTTCTTCCATTCATTTATACTGATTTCAAGTTCCTCTTATTTGATTTTCATTAGGTATTCCTCTTATTTCTTTCTCGCTGTTTTTATGAACATAGCAGGTAAAACCACATGTAAATACATGGTCTCTAATGTTTCTTATTTATCTTTTTGATTTTGTATTTATTGAATAGGCTTTTTGGAATTATCCATTATGTATTTCTCTTTTTGGTTTTATGACATCTTAAGTGTTTCTCCATTTTGTACCACCCATTAATATTTGTTTTGTTTGTGGCTTCGCTATTTTAGATCAAGTTCCAGTTTTGTTATATTTAAGGATATATTGGTCGTGTCAATTACCAAGAAATATTACAACTGTTGTGCTTTTGCTATTAGAACATCATATCTTGCAGGGATATCCAGGTGTTGCATATAACTGAAAGCATACAATTCATTCCAGACCTTGGATAACTTTGCCAGATTAGATATGCTATCATGCTTGGAACCTCGGGTCACTGGGTGGGTTTGTTAGCATTATTTGGAAATCCATAGGTGTGCGCCGATGTTGTGTCGAGATTGTTTTTGACGTGTTGCTGGATAGATCATAGGTTGAGATTTTCTCTTTTTATGTGTTCCAATATTTGACTGTTGGTTTGTTGTTTTCTCTTTGTTAATCCTTCATGTTCTTATTTTCTGCTGACCTTAGTGTACTACTATTGCAGGTATTGGGTTGAATTCCTGGCACAACAGCTTGGTAGGATCTAAGATGAATGTGGTAGGTGCATACGAGGGGTATAGGTTAGGTATTATTGCTTTGCATCATATCGTATTTCTGTGTTAATAATTATGATAAAGTTATACAATAATTCTGTAGTTTTGTTAATTTGCATTCCTACTGTTTTTTTGTTTGTTTTGTGTGCACAGTGTCGACATGTCATAAAAAGGTTCTACTGCCTGTGTTGTTTTCTATTTGGATGGCACGAGTAGGTATTTATGGCCTAAAGGGATCTTTATTTACAATCTTTCTGTTTAGGTTTAGTTGATATCCTTACATATATTTAGTTTGGATAGTGTTTTATCCATTTAGGGATGACAGAAAATGGGTGTTAAAATTTAGTTTGGATAGTGATTTATTTGTTTGGGGTTGACAGAAAATGGGTGTTCGGTCGAAAGTATTTTTTTCTGTTTTTTGATTCATGTTCGTATATGTTTGTTTATATGTATAAGAGTTCAAGTATGTGATTCATGTTCCTAACGTGTTATCCATGGCTCATATATTTATTTGAAAAGTTGATTTTTCCTTTTTCTTTTTCTATTTTGAACAATTTTTTTTTATTTAAAATGCTAATCTGATGCAACTTTTACAATATAAAATGAAGATTATTGTTATCCTGAAAAGTTAATATCTGGATGGGCTTAGAATTGAGTTAGATGTAGATGATGAGCAAGGCAAAGAGGAGGAATTAGGTGTAGTTACACATAAAGGACTTTCTGTTTGTTTGTTTTTTTGGCACAAGGATGAACTTTGTTTCTTCATCTTACATTCACGTTCATCCTCATTCTCATAGTCATAATTTCTTTTTCTCCTGTTACATATTTATAGGTAGGGTTGTATTTTCATAGATCTTGGGAAGCTCTAGGTGGTATGGTCAGGCAGCTTTGGAATAATAAAGGATTGAGGCATGACGGTTAGCTATGAAACTCCATACAAGTATTAGTCAAGGTAGCTTAGATGGTACAATTTCAGTTACATTATTTCTTTTTTGTATTTTGAATCTACTGGAAGGGCCCTAACTTGGAGCGGCCTTTCATGTTTTTTTTT
>JAJJMB010004170.1:3266535-3415480 GCA_023531105.1 Papaver atlanticum | reverse complement strand
TTTTTTTTTGATAATGTTCAGTGAAAATGCCTTATTTTAATTGAGCTGTGTTAACAAGAATGCAGACATTTGTACAAAAATTTCAAGAAGTATTACAAGAGTCATGAACTACATTCTTCTTTGTGGAATGCAGCAAAAGTATACAAAGTTAGGCATTTTCAGGTTTGTTGTTATTTTACATAGTGAAACTATGCTAGTTGTTGTTTTATGCATTGTTGTTATGTTTCATTTGCTTTGTTTTATTTGCACTGTGTTAACATGAATGCCTTGTTTTGTTTTGTTTTATTTATTGTGCATTTCAGGAACATTTGGACAATATTGTGAAAGAGAATGAGGCAGCTGGTAAATACTTGGAAAAAGAAGATCCTTTTACATGGTCCAGGGCCTTTTTTAACCCTATTCACTGCTGTGAACATATGAACAACAATTTTTCAGAGTCTTTTAATAATATGATCTCAAAGATAAGGAATAAACCAATAATCATGATAGGCATAATGTATGCTAACTTAGTGAGGGGTACTTGATACAAAAGAAGGAATGAATCTGCATCATGGGTAGATGGTACTTTGGTTCCAGATGCTATTAAGTTGAAAGATAAAATGCTTTTGTTTGTAACTAATTATGGTGTTGACCCCTGGCTGGAGAGTTATATATGGTGACTAGTCCAAAGAACTCTGTGTTCACAGTGAACATCCTTGCCAAAACTTGATCTTGTTTGCAGTGGCAGTTGAGGGGGTTCCCATGTATGCATGCAGTGGCAGCATTGCAGACCATAAGGCCAGAATGGAGAAAGCAAGACTTCTTTGTTAACTCTGTAACTTTTTATTTATTTATTTTTTAACTGTACCTAGCACTAACCTTTTAATACTGGGCTTGAGCAGGTACTGCAGTGATTATTATTCAGTAGAAAACTATAAGGCCACCTATGTACCAACTTTTGAACCACTAGATGATAAAAGTGAATGGGTACATGTACTTTTATATTTATATTGGGCCCTTTTATATTTATAATCTCAACTGCATTGATGAAGTGCATTTAGTTTTCTATACACATCTAGGGTTTCATAAGTTCTATATATTTAGGTTTTCATAAGTACTAACTGTTTGCCCTATCTCTTTTCTCTTTCTTGTTGCAGCCAAAGATGAAGAAGAAGATAGTGAACCCTCCTCACAGTAGGAAAGCTTGAAGACCTAAAAGAAAAAGGGTTAGAAGTTACGATGAACCTCGTGTGGAGAAGAGGAAAATGAGGCGTGGGAAATGTGGAGAGATCACTAATCACAACAAAAGAACATGTGCTGGTGGTGAAGTTGGATCTAATTCAACTGAAAAGAGGTAAAGGACTGAATGTGATGCAAAGAACTTCACCTTCACCAACACACAGACAAGTCAAACTACCAAAGTGAAGGGTGTAGCTAAGTCAAACAAGAGGAAGGGAACTGCATCATTTGTAGGTGAATGTTCTACAGGACCTAACAGTCAGATAGCACCATCTTCTACTCCAGCTTGATAGACGCATTTATGTGTCTATTTTTATCTCTTTTGTGTATACTGTTAGTACCCATTTTTGTACTAATTTTGGTATTTTATCCCTTTGTAGGTGTTTTTGGAGGAATAGGCTTTTGCGGCAAAATTGGCTCGAAAAGTTGTTAAAGATACCTGGAAGGACATTTGTTATTTGGACTCTCATCTTGGATAAGGGGTAACCCATTTCCAGGCAGCTGCTAAGCACAGACCGGGATTGGATAAGGGGACTCCACATTTTCACGGTTTGAAGATTGAATTTTGGCGGGGAAAATAAGCTTTCACCTCCGTAAACTTTTGGGAAGATTTTGGAAGTGTTTTATCGAGATTCAAGCTCGGAAATCTTTTGCTTTGGGCCTGTTTGGACTTAACAGGGTTGGTAGGTCCAAAAGTTTCGATTAAATTGGGAAAAATTCTTCGTTTGAAGAAAATAGGGGAGAAGAAATATTATCGATTATTTTTGGAAGTTTACGGTGATGTTTGGAGAGTTTAACTATGTTAGGGATTTGATTGTGTTCTGATGGTATGTTGACAACTCAGTTGACGCGTACAGGGAGATAAAAAAGGAACAAAATATCCTAAACTCGTAAGAAGAAGAAGAAAAAGAGAGAAAAAGTCCGTAGCTTTCCTTCGAAGAAAAGATAGAGATTCTCGGGATTTTAATTGCCCTGTTGTGTATAAAAGAGTTGGTTCGAGTCCTAAGAAGGGATGAACACTTTTGGGGAAGTATAGAGCCTTAGAGAAAGTCAGAAAATCAGAGACGAATTTTTTTTATGCTGCTGCTGCGAAGAAGGAACGAAGAACATAAGACGCACATACAACAGTCGCAGGGGAAGACTTATTTCAGTGACAATAAACGCCTACCGTTCCTGTCTGCAGTGACCGAAACCTTTCAGCAACGATTCAGTCTTCTGTTTTAGACCTTCAGCGACTACAGTGTATTTTTTTACTCTTTTAATCAACTTTTGAGTTATGAATATGTACTTTGAGCAAGTGATTAATATGAGGAGCTAAGCCCCTTAGCCGAGGCGACGGAGGAAGCCATTGTTCCATGAAAAGTGGTATAATTCTATTTTAATTATTTTTGCAATTTTTTTATATGATTGTTTGCATAGAACTAATATAGGAAAATCGATTTTTATTGAGTAGTTGTGAATTGTTTTGATTGAACATGCTAGGTTTCAAAACTTTTGATGTTTCATGCTTTATGGTTACAATTATTACTTCAAAAATCTATTAGAGGCAAAATATTAGAGTCACTTTAAAAGAAAGAATTGCATGAATATTGATTAGAGTATATCATTTAATTGGTTAATGGTGGAATCCAGAGTCTCGGTGTTTTCTTTATATTTTTGATACAACTTTATTTAATTGTTGAGTTTAATTTGAGTCTAAAAAATCCTTCACAAGTCTTAGAGTTCGAATCTTTTTACCACTACAACTACAAAACACATCCTACAGGACCTAGCATGAGTCAGAATTTTTTTGGCATTGGATCTGTATCTCAAAATATAAAACATGGAAAAGGAAAGTCTAAGAAGAAATGAGAGATTGTTTTGTTCTTTTTCATTTCTTTTTTGTGTTTGCAGTCAATGTTTAAGAAGACTAAGTAGAAATCAGACATGTGTTTGCAGTCATTTTCTTTTGTTGTTGCAGACTTTAAGACTTAATTATAAATGAAAAATTTGTTTATTAGTACATTTGCAGGTTACATTTTCAGATTGTTAAGTACCTTGCATATGGCATTAAGTTGTAAACTTGAATTCATAATTCTGTTTTTGGCAGCAATGAAGACTTCATCTGAAATCCACTTAAAACCATCACAATTTGTACAAGTGAGGTATGTTATGTTCTTGTTGTGTTCATTCTTGCAAAATTCCATCTCCATCTTTGACTTGCAGTGATCTTTGTTACAGGTTTGATTTTACAGTGGGCAGTTTTTGAAGGAGTGACCAGCTTCTCCTCAAGCATAACAACCATTCTCTACTGGTAATTTCACCATCTTGCATTTGACAGGATCCATGGCATCGTCAAACCATTCGAAGTACTCACAGGTTGGAGTTGAACACTTCAACAAAAAAAATTCCATTTGTTTCTTGGGTTTTTGAGCACAATAATTGCCTGATACCATTACATGGTATGTATTTGCACCTGGAATAAATCCAAGGACAGACCTTCCTTGTTCACAGATAGAACATAAAGTTAAGGTTTTTTTGAGTCTTACCTTGTTACTGCTGCTGCTACTGCTATCTGGAGAATTTGTAAAACTTTGGCTGCTTATGTCTTTATACTTTGGGGGATTTTTGAGATATTTGGTAAGAGAGAACTAGGGTTCTTCTCTGCAATTTATAGAGGAAGATGAAGAAGAAGACCGTTATTAAAGGGATGAAATCTGGTCCCTTGATTTTTTTTCGGGTAAATTGACAACACGTGTCAATCCGACCGTTACAAAGCATCACGTGAATAAAACGTGTTATGAGTCACCGAGTTGAGTCGATCTTGTTTAATACGAACTCAGAGGGTCACTCAGTCGAGGGTTTAACTGTCTTTTACTAAGGAGGTTAAGTGACACGTGTGCATTTAACATCAATTAACCGTTTTTTTAAAAAAACGGGATGGAAAATGTCAATATCGGCCACTTTATATAAACATTCAAAAAAACGGCAACTTTCTTAAATACATTACAAAAGCATGGCCACTTTATTAAAACTCCCTTTGATTTTTCACCATAGAGACACATTTTTATCCACTTAAGAAGAAGAACAGACAAAAATCCAAACCACAAAAACCCAAAACAAATTAGAGAGTTGATATTTCTTATATCTGTTCCTGAAATCAAAGAAATCAGAAGAAGAGAAAAAGAAATAGAAACAAAGAAAGGAACTAATAAATCTAAAACTAAAAACAGAAGTGTTTGAATCTAAAAACAATTAGATTCAAGCCCAAAAACTAAAAGAAATCGCTGGAAAAAAAAACCAAATAAAGAAGATTAAAGGAAAATTGAAGATGGGTTGAGCTTCCCCTACCCGGATCTGCTCCAATGGAGCCGATCTGAGCAGGGGAAGGCTCTGGCTGCTAGGGTTTAGAGAAGTTCTGTTGAGAAGAAAGTTTTTAAGAGAGAGAGAAAAAGTTTAGTGAAGATATGGTTTTCACTAAACTTATACCTTTTTAGCTCTGATTTATGGAATTGAGGAGGATAATGATGATCTTCTCTGACAGTGAAATACCAAAAATTAACCCATAATTAGACAGAAAAATAATCAAAAGAACCTACAAACCCATTATTGAATTAATGCATAATCAAGATCAATATCACGAAAACTATTCCTTCCTCAATTTTCAAACTGGAGCTCACAAAACGTATAATCATGAAAAAACATACCTCTGATTACCCGAAGAATAACTTATACTTAAATTCCGTTGAGTTGGGACTAAAGAATCGAGAACGTCTGCGGCATGAACTTTTAACTTTATACGAAAGGTAAATCTAACCAACATTTAAGGTTTGGTCTTTTGAGCTTCTAACACCATGAATTAATGGCGATATTAAGGATATTATTTATTTTTATTAGGTTCATCTTTAGTGAGGTAATGAACTCATCGTGCATAGCATAAACCCAGGAAGGGTCATTTAGAGCTTCATCGGTGCTGTTAGGCTCAACCTGCGAAATATGGCATGCAAAGTCGCATGTATTTTGAAGCTGACCTCACGTCTTAGCAGTAGAGTCCGTGCCCCAATGATATTGTCGGTATCACGACAGCGGCGGAGCCAAGATTTTGGAGATGGGTACAAAGATTTACTTTGGGTTGGAAATAAAATTTTAGGGGTGCAAATAAGTAATTTTTTTTTATGTTGGGCTTATATTAGGCTTTAGAGCCAGCTGGGCAGGGGGTGCAAATGCACACCCTTCCAATGGGATGGCACCGCCCCTGTATCACGATCCCTTCGAACCCTCAAATGTCGATAAATGGTACGTTCGGTTGGGAAACCCTTGCCAAGGATTTTCTCCTCTCACTAGTCACATCAAGATCAGTAATTGTTGGTACACCTTCCACTGATCTTGGCGGTTCTTTGACTTTCTCAGTTGTCTCCATTTGAGGCAACTCAACTGGAAAGTTATCCTGATGAAGATTGCTCAGATTAATAATAGCATCAGCTGATTCCATCATGACATTGGTTCTGAGATTGTCTACCCGGAACCCACGACTATCAGAGGCATAGCCTAGGAAAATTCCTTCAATTTTGGAATCAAATTTCCCTTTTTGTTCTCGATCCTTGAGAATGTAGCACTTGCTTCCAAACATACAGAGATAATTCAAGCTACGTTTCTTACCATACCATAACTCGTAGGGAGTATTCAGGGTTCGTGACTAATAGACTTTGTGTCTGATTTGATCTCAATTCTCTTTATTGTTGGCACTCATTTTGTACTTATTATGGTGTACCCGTGGGTAGGTGTTTTTGAGAAATAAACATTACTGGAAAAAAATTGGCTTGAAAAATTACTAAAGGCACCCCAAGTACAATTGCTAAAAGCACCCCAATTTTGAATAGGGGTACTCCTTTGCCAAAGGCACCTCCATACCGGATTAGGGGCACTCCATCTTCTTTACGGTTTAAACAGTTTTTGGCGGGAAAAGTAGTTTTTAAACTGCGAAGTTTTCTTGCAGGGATTTGACCGAAGTTTTCTCGGATTTGTTAACGGGATTTGACTAGGAACGAGTTGTTACACTAAAACAAGATATGTATGGGTTTTAGAATTGAAGAAACAGGAAGTTTATACAGATTGGAAGAAAGCAGGGAAAGAAAATATTCTCAAGTAATCTCAGTGCTATAATTGGAGAGTTAGCGTGTGTCTGTAGCATGTTTAACGTCATCTTAGACGTGAACTCAATGTGTTGGGGTGTGCTAGCTGGGAGAAAACAACGTGAGAAGAAATAAAAGGAAAATATTCCCCGTGACTGGCAGAGTTGATGAGGATTATTTTGGGAGTTATTACCGAGATTTCTTGGCCCCGTGGTTTTTATAAATAGTTATTGGAGTCACAAAAGTGGAGACAAAGAGTTTAGGAAGAGAGCATAGAACAAAACCACGCTACAGAGAGAGTTTCAGCACTAGCAGAAAACTTATCGAAAACACGAAGAATAGACGCTTAGAAACAATTGTTAATAAACCGTTGTTATTTCTTATCTTTTAGATTGTACTTCCTGCGACAATTCTTAATGTTGCTTTGTAAAAGTGGTTTTGTAACGCTTATAAACGTTGCAAATTCTCAGTTTTAGTTATTTTCTCCCCTTTTCATCATTTGTAAACACTTTTGAGCCATGAATCAATATTTTGAGAGGATGTTTACCATGGTGAGCTGATTCTCACGTAACCAATGAAGTGTAGGAAGCTATTTAAACATGATTAATGGGTAATTATTTTTATTTATTTTATTTACTCTAGTTTTAATATTGATTCACTTAATCACTGCTTTTGCGGAGTTTCAGTTTGATTACATGCACTTCCTAATTATTTTTCATTCAATTTGATAGGTTATGCTTTGTTAAGTCAGTTGATAATCTATGCCTAACGATTATAAATAATATTTGAAAACATGTCTGATTTTAGTGAATAAAATATATGAAAGGACTTAGAGGTGAAATATTCATATTATCATTCAACCCTAAGTAGTAGTGGAATCCAGCGTTTTGGTTATTTTTAAAATTTTGATATCACTTTCAATTAAGTTTTCTTTATTTTAGTTTTAGAAATTAAATCTAGAATCAAATCTTCACAAGTATTGAACGAATCCTTATTTACCATTTCGATAATCACACCAGTGACCGTAAGTATACCCGGTTGATCAGATAACAAGATGTAGAGACATCTTCTCTCCTTTAAAGGTAAGTTTTTTTTATGGAGCATTACTCTAGCCATTTCTTGGATATTTTTATTCTTCCTTTCTGCAACCCCATTAGCTTGTGGAGTTATGGGTGGAGAATATTGTTGAATAATACCCAGCGTGTCACAGAACTCAAATACCTTAGCATCCTTGAATTCTTTTCCATGATCGCTCCTGATTTTGTTTAGTTTGCTACCTTTTTCATTCTGTACTATGTTCACAATAATCTTAAATTCACTCAGAGTATGCATTTTTATGAGTTAGGAACGCCACCCAAGTGAATCTGGTGTAATCATCAACCATTACCAAAGAATATTTCTTACCTCCAATAGTAGGTTGTTGGATTGGGACAAAATGTTCCATATGAATCAAATCAAGTAGAGATTCAATGTCTTGCGATGACTTATGTACAATTCTAGCTTACTTACCTTTCTGACAATCACCACAAACACCATCCACCATTACATTGATTTTGGGTAAACCCCTGACAAGTTCTTTGTTAATGATCTTGCAAAGTAGGCGATAATTGATTTGACCAAACCGCTCATGCCAAAGGTGTTTAGATTCCACCTTAGTCAAGTTACAACAAAGATGAAACTGAATGTCAAGAAGATAACAATTATTTTTGCCACCAATGCCATGAAAAATTACTATCACATCCTTTAGCTGCATGAAAACAATTTTATGGTCTTTGTCACAAATTTGACTAGCAGAAAAAAAATAATCACAGACATACCCTTGATGTAAATAACATCATGAATTTCAGGCACTCCAGAAAGCTTGATCGTTATTTTTTTTTCTAATATGGCAACAGCTCCCATGTCCAAAAATCGTTTGCATTCACGAAAGATGAAAGATCACCTGTGATATGTCAGCTACAACCACTATCGGGAAACCACTGAAAGGGTGAAGTGGATGTTAGAGCAAAGATCGGTTGAACCTACCAAGCGGTTGTATGTCAAGTTTGGTTGTCATATTTTAGTATCAAAACTCATTTAGAGTCGCTTGATTAATTACTAGAGTTAACTTTGTGTAGGTTAGACTAGAAAGTATAGGAATGTTGAGACTTACAAGTATTACTCTGAAGACCTGAAGAATGTGAAGAAGTAACAATTGCAACGAAGACATCATCCTTCCACTTGAGGTTAGTAATACTGATTTAACTTGTTTCCACTCATAACTGTTAGAGCATAGCTCGGTTGAACCCACCAAGCATTGGTATGTCAAGTTTGGTTGTCATATTTTAGTATCAAAACTCATCTAGAGTCGCTTGATTATGTACTACAGTCAACATCGTTCAGGTTAGACTAGAAAGTCTAGGAATGTTGAGACGTACAAGTATTACTATGAAGACCTTAAGAATGTGAAGAAGTAACGACTGCAACGAAGACATCATCCTTCCACTTGAGGTTAATAATACTGACTTGAACTTGTTTTTATTCCTAAACTATCTTTCAAGTCGTATTATATTAAAAACATAACATGCGAAGCTGTATATATATGATACTCTAGTGATTAGACTTGATCATGACATTATAATCAAAGTATCAAGGAAATATATTATGAAATATAACACTTATCTTTTGAACTTCGTAAATACTACATCGACATAATCATGTATTTGGTTACTTGATTATGTATAATTTATAGGTGTTGATTTCATCCTAGGAAACAATGTTTTATAAAATTAGTTTAAAGGAAGTACATATACGAACTTGTTTCGTAATCGAAAGGAAATCAATAAGTGTGTTGGTCCGGTTCTTTATTGAATATCATTTGGATGACCAATACAGGATGACATGGTAGAACCTATCTTAACTTATGTTGAGAATTGAGGTATAACCGATCATAGCCTATAATGTGTAGCAAGTTGTAATCGGTCACAAGCTACTATGTGAAGAAAGGTGTAACCGGTCACAAGATACATTGGGAAGTTAGTTGTAATCGGTCACAAGCTACTTTGGGAAGCAAGGTGTAACCAATCATAAGTTAATTTAGGAAGTAAGGTGTAACCGATCACAAGATACTTTGGGAATCATGGTGTAACCGGTCACAACCTATCTTGGGGAGCATGATATAACCAGTCACAACTTATATTGTGAGTTATGGTAGAACCGATCCCAAGAGGAAACCGAGTTTCCAATATTCACATATTTCTTTATGACTTTGGAGTTAGGTTTTGCTAATAGAAACTTCTATATGTAGACATTATTTGAACATGTGCATAATTATTATCATTAATTGTTCAAAGATATTCCTTGATACTCAAGGTGATCCCAAACCGTAATATTGAAAAACATTTAATTATGATTTTCAATTTCATATGCTTTCAATTCCAGCATTTAAATCATATACTCTAGAAAATGTTTATTAGTAAATGTGCTATACTAATAATATAAATTTTCTATGAGAGATTTTGGAAATATTGGTTAACATTTATTGGAAATAAAAAAACGTAAATTAGGTACTTTATTGCATATCTTGAGAATATTTTCGGTTTTGGAATTTCCTTGTTGTCCAAACAAGCTTGGTCTATAAATACTTGAGTTTGCATTTCTTGCAAACTATCCTAAGAGCCAGGCAAACTTCATTTTTTTTGTTTATGGTGGAGCCGTCTATCCGGAAAGGAAAGTACCCTAATTAGGTGAAATCTCTTACCACCGCTCGTTTAATGACTTATGTGGGATCAAGAATCTCTACGAGTACCGTTGGTGGGAAACTAGATAATTGCATTGTTATTTTAGTTTTCAATTATTGATTTGATTGACTAACGGTTCTTGAAACTTTGATTGCACCTAGTTTGATTATTCTGGAGAGCCTTCTCTTCTGACATAATGGTCACTCAAACTAGATCAAAGTATCGATGGGATCTTAGAACCATTTGCGGATCTAAAGAATCTTGTGATAATCCATTGTTAACAGACTCCGTTTTGTGAGTGACTAATCACGAGAAGATTCAAGTTTGTGTTGTGCAGGTTATTGAGAAGGCAATTTAAGATTTGAAGACAAAAAAGATTTTCTTATTAGTTTTCGTATCTTGCGAATTTTTGCACACATCTTGATCGGATGGGATCCGACTTAGATTAAATTTATCTTTGATAGATTTGATCAGAAAGTCGTATTGATCAACAACTATCATTTGGTGGTTTACTACGATTTGATATTTGTGAATCTAGATCTGAACTTTCGGATTTGGATTGATCTTACCTTACCAACGAGTTTATTAAATTAAATGGAAGAGCCTTTGTCGACTACTCAACAAGTGTTATTTACAAAACATAATTGAAGTTGTTACCAAACAGTTTATTCCTTTACTGTTTGGAATACAATCTAAAAGAGTTGAGTACAATAAGACTTTATTGGGTAAAACAACTTGAGATAATACTTTTGTCTTGAGATTCACTTGTGTGACTCTAGAAGTCGAAGGCGCAGGGATACTGAGGAAACTAAGTAGCTAGGGGTAGTCTACTTGGTCTCAACTACACGAAATTGGCATTAGATTTTGTATAATGGCTTAATTCTGAGAGTATTCAAAACTGGACTAGGTCCCGTGGTTTTTCTGTATTTGTGGTTTTCTCGTTAACAAAATCTTGTTGTGTCATTTACTTTATTATTCTGCAATTATAATTTGTTTATTATAATTTAAAGTACATACATTTGTACGTTAATTTCAAGTCACTTGATATTGATCCTATAGTGTTTTAGTTTCATACCGTACCTATTATCAAGTGAACACTTTGTTGTTGTATTGTCTCAATTTCATATTCATATACGATCACACAAAGTGTATACCATAGTTGTTGTGTTGTCTCGACTTTGTCCATAGACAATCACACTTAGTATCGGACTTATAGGTTAATATTTAAAATATTTTGGTGTATTTGGGTACCCTCGTATTTTCGATTGGTATCAGAGCAGGAAAACATGAAAAGATCTAACAATCTGTGTTTGGTGCGATCCAACCTATAAGATTTGAATATATGGCAGATTCAATTAACGTATTGCAAGATTGCGAATACCAAAGGTTGAAAATGTTGTTACTTTCTTGATTCATGATCCAGGGGTTAAGATGATTAATAACACATTTGATATGCCTAACTATGATGTCTAAGAAGATTCTGAGAAAGAGTTGATAAAACTCCTAAAGCCTATTAAACGTCTATCTTCTAAAATATTAATATTAAAGACAAAATATAATCTTCTTAGACAAGATATCAGAGAAAAAGACATACCACTAAATATTCTAGCCAAAGAGAATATGAATCTCTCTGTCAAAATAGAAGCTCTTGATAAAAGTCTTACTCAAGAATAAGAGGTTCAATCTAAGACTCTGACTAATGATTATATTATAATTTCTTCGGATGAAGGAACCAAAAGTCCTTGCTCGACTTTAACAGATTGTGATAAAAAAAACTTGTTTTGTCACATCTGAAACAGATCGTGATGATGAAGGTAATCTTCTTAATAACATCAAGTCATAAGAGAATGAAGAACTTTCTTCTACAACTACTGATGATCAGACGAAATCTATTTCAAGGGAAACTTTGAATCGATTCCATGAAAAGGATCATAAGGAATATATCTTTCAGTCACTTGACAAGAAACTTGTGCTTCTTCAAAATACTCTTGTAAAAGTGTTAAAAGAAGTGTTTTATCTTAAAAAAATGAACGATCATTACTCAAGTTTCCCCCATATAAGCGCTTAATGTTAAGTGGTCTCAACAATCTCGCTTCTACTGGACACAAATTAATACAACATCTGCGACAGGAAAATTTATAAAACAAGTTGGTATAAAAAACAAAGATCATAATTTCGGTCATCTATACTTGATTCTTCGGCCTTCGTTCACTGCGCATTTTAATGAAAAGATAAAGCTAAAAACCAAATCTAGCTTTTCGAGGAACTATGGATGCTCTGGAATATGGGTTCCATGAATTAGTTTAATAATTGGTCTTGCGAGACAAATGTTGGGTTATCTCACTGGGCTTAAAGTTTTGAGACAAAATTTACTTAAGGCCCTTAAGGTGTAGGTTGACTTTCTTCAAGTCTAAAGCTCCAAAACAACTTTGATTTATTTTTCCAAAATAGAGCCATAACCTACGTTAATTGTCATGTTTAATCACTTCAAACTTGTTTTATTAAATACCTGTCCTTAGGGCAATTCCTATGGCAATGTTCAAATGAAAATATTTTTGATGGAAAAGAAGTGGACGGTTGACCGTTAAGCGCGCGGACGAAGTTCCAGCGCTGGTGCGCGTCGTTAAAACGCTAGCGCTCGAAGTTCCAGCGCTGGCGCTCATGGAAAAAACGCCAGCGATCGCAGCAGATCCGCCAACGGTTACTTTTAAACGGTCACCGGAATGGCTAGTTTCTTCCTCCATAAATACGGCTCGAGTTTGATCTCACAAATTCACAACAATCTTTTATCCGATCAATCTTTTCTTAATTTCAATTTCCTTCAATTTTCAACCATGAATTCTGATTTTTATTCTTCTGAGGAAGATATGGAGATGGATGAAATGTTGTATAAAGAAGAGGAAGAAATTTGTATGGAGTTTTTGCGTCAAATGGATGAAGATGCAAATCAAGATAGAAGAAGGAGAAATTTTATGTTGCAATTACAATCCGGGATCATACCAAAGCCTTTAGAGCCATATGAAGTTGAGACTAGAAGATGTACGTGGAAAGATCGACATTTTTACCACGAAAAGATGATGCATGATTATTTTAATCATGAATGTGTCTATTCCGATGAGGATTTTCAGCGACGATTCCGCATGGGACGCAACTTGACGCGAAGGATTATTGCCAAGCTTTGTCAGGTACAACCTTTATTTAATTATCAGTATGATGCACGACATGTACGAGGCTTTAGTCCCGAACAAAAGGTCACTGCGGCCCTCCATATACTATGTTACGGGGTACCAGCGGATTCTACGGATGATTACATCCGTATTGGGAAAACAACCGCCTTTATGTATCTCAAATTGTTTTGCGAAACAATAGTCGAGCATTTTGGTCCAACCTTTTTAAGAAAGCCTACTCAGGAAGATGTTCAAAGAATAACTGAAGAAAACATCGCGAGGGGTTTTCTAGGAATACTAGATAGTCTTGACTGCATGCACTGGATGTGGCATGCGTGTCCGGTTGAATGGGCAGGCCAATATAAGGGTCATTATCCAAAACCATCTGTAATTTTGAAAGCTTCATCTAGCTATGATTGTTGGTTTTGGCATGCCTTTTTTGGACTCCCAGGTTCAAATAACGATCTCAACGTTTTGTATAAGTCACAATTGTTTGAAGATCGTAAGAATGGGATCGTGCCGCACTGTAATTCACCATCAACGGTCATCACTACACTCAGGGTTATTATCTAGCAGACGGAATTTATCCAGAATGGTCAACTATGGTTCAAGCTTATAAACAAATAGGTTTTGGACCGACGACTTCGAAGGATATGAAGTACTTTAACACCCAACAAATGAAATGTAGAAAGGATGTTGAACGCTCTTTTGGCATACTGAAAAGGAAGTTTGTCATCATAGCTGGGCCGACACACTTTTTTTATCATAAAAAAATGAACAAAATTATGCTGACTTGTATCATTCTGCATAACATGGTCATTGAATAAACCAGGCGTGACCCAACCTGGACTAGTTTTCCAGATGAAGATTTGGCGCCGGATCTTGTGGTGGAGCACAGGCGTCCGACAAAAGAATATAGACTTTCCACTGACAGACTCAAAAACCAGGGAATCTATGGACAACTAAGACAAGATCTAACTAAGCACATTTTGGGTTTAAAAGGAGCAAGAGACGATGCGCGCGGGCGAGGCAGAGGCAGAGGCAGAGGGAGAGGAAGATAGATGTTATTTTCAATTTAGTGTTGTTTATTTTAATTAATATGTTTTTTAATTTAAAGTTGTTTGTTTAAACGACTGCACTTAAAATTAAAATTGAGGCAATTATATTAAAAGTAATTTTAAATAAACAAGTACCATTAAATTAAACTTAACTAAACAAGAATTAAAATCAGTTATCAAGAAGACTGTATTCATCTTCGTTTTCTTCCGAGGCATCATCTTCGTCTTCTTCCACATTCACATACTGGCCAGTTTATTGAGGGACTTGTTGTTGTTCGGCAGCGACTTGTTGTTGTTCGGCTGCATCCATTTCCTTATTTCATGCAACAAGTTGTCATTTATTCACTATTGAAGTGTTCAAGGAGAGTAACTTGTTTATCTTAAAATCCCTGTAGTATTGTTCTCGCGAAAGACGACTTTTTTGTTGATTATTTATAGCAATGCCACGTTCCGTGGCTCTATCTGCTTCTATCTGCATCTCGAATTCCTTGTGATCAGCATAGTTGAACTCGTTTGAACCTCCTTCTAATGCTCGTTGAGCTGCGTCTCTCGCTGCTTTTGAAGCTTTCTGACCCCCTCCTCTTCTTCTCTTGACGTTGGTGTTAACGTCTAGATTAGTGTTGTGTTGTTCCTGACTACTTGGAGATCCAGTTCCATCAGGTGAGGAAGCAGGCCCTTCATTCTTAAAATCCTGCGAGATTGGACCATGTGGTGATCTTGCAGGCACTTGATTACCTTCCAGCAAGTATGGATTAAACTTGTTAAGCTCCCTCAAAATGGTGAAACAAGTTTCATGTTGGAAGCTCGTTTTATGGGATCTTTGCCACTCTTCCCGGCATCTTCGTTCCACATCCGGTTCGCCTTCACCACTTCTTCTATTGTGCCACATTTGAGTCATCAAAGATACATATTCACTAACGGCTGCAGAAATTTCGTGAAAACGATGAGACAACCCATCGGCATCACGTCTATTGGTGTTACCGGTTTCTTCACAAAATTTTTGTAAAATCTTATCATAAAAAGTTTTTTTTTTCTTGATAAATACCATTGATTTCATCTAATGTATATAAAACATAATTTCTGCAAAGTGACTCGTCTTCATCCATCGTATACTTGACACCACGAATTCATGTGTTTCTTGGTTGTGATTGTGTTGTATTTTGTTGTGTTTCTTGTTGTGATTGTTGTTTTGTTTGTTGTGGTGTTTGTCGTGGTGTTTGTTGGTGTGATCGTTGTTGTGAGGATGCCATATTTGTTAGAAATGAAATTTATAGAGATTAATTTTTTTCTGGTAGATTGAGTTGATATGAATAGTTTTGTTTGAAAAAAAGAAAAAATTAGAGATGGTATGAAATTGTGTAATTTTGAAGTAGTGATGAAGAAGGTGTGAGTTTTAAGTCTGGAGATTAACTGAATTTATAGGGAAACAAAAAGTAGCAATAGCCGTTGGGAAAATACGATGGCGTATGAAGTATCAACGGGCGCTGCAAGGAAAAGCGCCAGCATTGATGCCAAGCTCGACCGCTCTTACATCACGCATGCGCTACATATTCCATCTCAATGAACAAACCACAAAATTTGTTGGTTTGTACATCCATTTTTCATGTTTGTTGAGTCCATAATGGGAGAAAAATCAACAAACTTCAAGTTTGTTGAGTCCATAGGAACTGCTCTTAGTTTTGGGTGAGTGGTTTTCTCCAGATCAAGTAGTTTTCCATTGAATTGAAAGTAGTGGTGCTGTGCAATTTGGGGGATGGTGATTGGTTTTCTTCATCTTTTTTCATCCACTTGTTTACTGTTGTTTACTCGATTTTCTTGTCTAATCTAGTTGATGTTGGTTCTTGCTTATTCCTCTAGTTTTCTTTCATGTTTATCTTTCACTGTTGTTGCATCTGGTATGGGATCCTTGAGTTTAGAGACGGAAGTTTTTTTTTTGATGGTGGAGTTTTGTGTGATTGAAATTTTCTGGTCGTGGGTTGCAATCTCAGCTGCGGTTTTCTTTGATTTTCATCATCGACATGTATGATGGTGGTGGTGATTAATTTTGCTTTGTGAATAAAGGTCATGGTTCTTCTTGCTCGTGAAAATCTACAGCTAGAGTTTTATGGTTTTGTTGGATCGGATCTAGTCCAACCGGTTCTCGATTCGGGTCGGGTCGCGGGTTCAGATTTCCTGCTATCTGGATTGGATTGAGTGGAGCTGTTGTGGGTTGCTTATGGTTGCCTTCTGATGCTGTTCCTTGATGTTGGCGGCTTTGTCGTTGCTTATGTTGGTTTTTTTATGTTGCCTTTTTTAGTGTTACTGTCTTTGACAATTGGACCTAGTTAGTGATACCTTTCGAGACTAGTGTTTTGATGTATCGTTCGATCTTTTGTATCGGGTTCCCGTGTGGATTGCAATTGCCCTTATAGGTATGCCCTGGGAATTACCAGTTGTTGTTCGCTAAAACTTTATCGGTATGTTGGTCATTAGTACAATGTCATTTGTCGAGTACGTCTGTTTGAGGTGTGTTCTTGCTCTTTAGACTTTAGAATCTTTAATCAATGAATCCTCACTTTGTTTAAAAAAAAAAAAACTTGTTTTATTATATTTATTTTAGATCTTAAACTACTACTCTATTTAGTATCAAGTTTTCTTCATCCACCGGCAATGGAGTACATCCTTGTGATTCGAGTCATCAACGACCGTGATTTCTCAATGACCATGTTCTCATTATTCTTCTCGGACAAAGACCAAAAATGAACCTTAGATTGCATTGAAGCACGAAAGGCGGAAACGGATAAATATTCATTTATTAATTTGAAAAATATTAAACAAAATGGATAATAAATTGAGTAAAGTTGTTTTGGTGATCGGTGATAGTCAGTTCGTGCGAGGAACTCTGAAATGTGTCTCTTCTTGTTTACCCAACTTTGAAATGTGTCTCTTCTTTAAAATGTCGGTCACTGAAAAGAGGGTGCCATACCGGCTATTTGTCGGTTGTTTTTGTGGTGCAAAAGAAATAAAAATTTCAGGCATTATCCTTTGTGAATGGATATTTTAACGTTGGAGTGTACGGACGCGAAATGTTAAACGGATGGGTATTTCATTTAATTCCTGTCAAAATTTGAGGATAGAAGAGAGGAGGCGGCGGAGATAGGAATTAAGGACTTGTGTGTACTGTAGTACTATAGGTGAAAACAACTCTTTTGTGTAGGTGGATGCAACAAGGTTAACGAGTTCAATTACATTGCCTTAGTTGCTTTACTTATAAAACGTGCCTCGTTACTCCGTAATATGATCAATTGTAATTAAGTGTCACTATAGACAAGTTCTGAGTTCCGTATCGAATATACACTTCGAACTACATCATCGTTCCCGGAAGATGAATTAGATCCAGGAGTCCCCAAGTGATGTTCAGTTTACGTCTCTGGACCCAAACCCCGAACTTTCTCTACTGATTGTAGTTTTGTTATATGGTTTGGATGTGTTACTTTTGATCCAACCAAGACCATTTAAACTAGTTTTGTCACCTTGAAATGGGTTAGAAATAGTAGGAACTTTTATTCAGACTTCTTCACTTAACTTTGTTAAGTGTTTTGAATGTCTTTATTACCGTGTTGAAACATCTGTAACCGTTGAAAATTTCGAGTCGGTCGTGTAAATGCTATCGACGTTGAATCGAAGAATTCTAATCAGTATATTTGAGGAAAAAAGAAAGAAGACTATATCAGTCGGGTTTAGAACTAACATTCAATGTTTAGTTGGCTTCTCCGATGGCTCTACCGATTACTACAGTTCCTAAAAAGTGTCGGCCAATTAAGAAAGATATGATGCTGACACTTCCTAGTAATTATCCGATTATATACAGTATAAAGATACAATCATTCTATACAGACCGCACACACGGACAATATAAAAACTGCCCCTCTCACTATAGATTTGGCAGGGGCCCATTTTGTTCTGTTAAGACTTTTTGACAGGACATTAGATCTACTGAATGTATATGACTCAGCCTGCCAACATGAAATGGGACCGTTAATCAAAAAGGATAAATTGGGACCCACTGATTTAACAAATTGATATTGGGGTGATCGACATGTACGACTGGAAAATGGTCATGGAGGTGATGGGACAGTAAAACGTCCTAGAACTAGCATTGGACCGTTTCTAGCAAGCTTCTAAAGCACGAGAAAAATATCGTTAGTTCATCACCGCAAGCAAATCAACCAATATCTTTGCTGTATTTACTAACCTTTCTTCAATTCTCTATTTTCTCCTCATTGTGTGTACGACGAGGAAGACACCGGATCTTTTTTTTTTGCCAATTTCTTGCATCTATCCGAATGCCAAAGAAGGAACTGGCCTTTGATTTCTGTTTCGTGAACCCAAGTCGAGTCCATTAATTGATTGTGTGAAATAATTCCATATCTCTTTGGAGCATTGTAGCAGAATGTAATTAACCTCCTCATGTTCCATATTGCAGAGGGAGCGTCTTGATTCTGCAATTTGACATCTTCTCCTGTTCTATATTGCGAGACAAACATTGGCTTAGCCCACTTTGGTGCTAACAGTTTGATTTATTTTTGATTGTTTTCAAAACTAGTGCGGCAGTGCCGTAACATACCTTGTCATGTCTAAGTTGATTTGTTTATCCAAAACCAAACCCCATTAATTTTCTGAGAAATCTTGATAAATCCCAATATTTCATATTTTTAAGTTTTTAAATTCAAATTAAATGGTGGGTGGCAACCAAGAAAATTTGACTACACTGAGAAAGGAACTTGTTCAAGGAACAAAAAAATCAGTTCCATTTTGGAATTGATTGATGTGATCTTCATTAACAGCATCTTCGGAAAAATGCTCTCTCCTCTCTTCTCCATTCTCAGTTCTCTGCATTATTTCATTCATATAGATCCTTTTAGATCCTATTAGATCCTTTAGAGCCTTAGATTATCATTAGTCATCTTAGATTTATCCCCAATAATGCCTTCCGAGAATCGATATTTACATATTGATCGTAATTTTTTTAGGCTTTCTTTCAAAAAACTCATACCCTCATCTTCCATTACCTTATCTGAATTCTACCATTCTGGCTCAACTCATGGAGTTTTCCCATTAGCTCTGGCAAGACATCTTCACAATGTTATTTTTGAAGCGGCTAAGGTAGAAAGACTTGGAAATTTGAGGAAAATCAGATTTGGTTTATGGTGAATAAGCAAGCCAACATCAATGGGTTTTACTTACTCATTCTACTCTCTAAACCCAATCAGAAAGCTGATCTTATATCCTTTTACATTCCATCCGGTGATTGTTTTGAAGGTTGGTTTTCCTTTGCCTCTGTGCTTTACGAGGTCATAGAGATGTCAACAACCTTCCACAAACCTGTGAACTCAACTTTACCAAAACACAATGGTAATCGTTCCTATGCCCAAGTTTTAACCTCGAGTTCTAAATCAACCAAACCTGTTATGTCTCCTGTAATTGGACTTTCAAAACCTAAAAAAATTGAATGCCCGTTCAAGCATGGCTTATAACTCACCGTTCTTTTGTGATAGTTTTGCTGCACCAATTCAAGTTTCAAGATCTAAAAACTATGCGACTATCAATATCCAGCTTCAAGACAGGCAACATTCCCTGGGTAAATGGGAGGATGCTTTTGTTATCTCATCACCTATACCAGTCGCCTCATGGGATAACATTGGACATGCTTTGCAAAATCATATTCAGCGTAACTTCCCAATGAAGCTTTATCCTATGAACTCTTGTCAGGCTATCTTTTATGTGGATAAGGAAGTTACAACAGATTCTAGTTTTGAGTTCATCTTCACTTTTGAGAATGTGGATTTATCAGGTTTCAGATGGAACGATCATCTCTGGGAATCTAGTTCTACAAAGGCAACAGATTTCTATATTGAAATTTACGGAGTTCCATACCAATTTTGGTCATCTGATGTTATGCACTGTCTTGGTCGAGTTTGTGGTGATATTCTGGTTATTGACCCTGCATCACTGAAGCTGCAAGATCTCACTGCAATTAAAATGAAGATCAGGAATTCTAAAGGAGTTAACGAAATTCCACGAGTAATCAAACTGGTCACGGATGCAGGAGAGCTCACTGCAAATATTTTCATTGCCGGAGCACCCACCAGTTACCGGAACCCTAACTCTCAGATACCAGGAAATTTGATTCCTAATTTTTTGGATCAGTCAAAGCGTAATCAAAGCTTAGCGGATCTTCAGTATACTAGTACTGTCAAAAGGAAAGATAATCTTGCCCCTGATTATCGAAATTTAGCTGGAAATGTTCAAAATCTGTCGATAGCTGCAGAAAATATGGCGACTGAGTTGCATCATAAGCAAGATTTTTTCAAATATGCTAATCGGTCACCAACTCATCATGGCTCCACCTAAAAATCAAGGAAAAGAAAAAAGTCCAAGTCGAAAAAAAAGAAAAACCCACAAACATCCCCAAAGCAACATTGGGTGGAAACTCCAAATCCTATTCCCGTCCCCGATGAGGTCGACAATCAAATGGATATTGATTTGTCACCTGCTTTCCAGATTGTTGTTGAAGATAACTTCCAACCCACAGCTCCAATCCAACCAAAAACCACCTAGGAAAAAGCCCATACCACCCGTACTACCCAAACAATAACACGAACCTTTCACCAAAAGCTTTTATCTATTATTAAACCTATCCCTAGAGCTGTGAGTCCTGTTATTATCTTCACTGCTGACTCTATGTCCTCTTCATACCCATTACCACCGGCTTCTATACCCATCCAAATTCATACTTTTACTCCACCAGTTCCCAGCAAGTCTATTATTCCTATTCATAGCCTACCATGTTACCCTCCATACCAGAATCCTAAGAGTTTTAGGATTGTTATCCCTAACTGGGTTCTTAGTGAAGTTCAGAGATTGTCTAAATTTGGAGGGTCTCTCGGTATTAACTTCGCCTCAATGCCTACACATTCAACTCAATACCTTGTTTCCAAAATAACCAAAGATGGTCCCGTCTTAAAACCTATCATTCAACTCCTGGTTAAACAAGCTCTCTATAAAGATTTTGCGGTGCAATCTTTAACTTCCTTTGAAGAATTACAAGATGTTCCTATTCACGAACCAAAATCAAAAGCACTACCATTGTTAGGTCTTGAAGAGTCCTTCATTGCTGATTTGGTCATGGAAGAATCAACTTGCTCTACATCTTCCAGTTCAACTCAATATCCTCCTGGATTTGAACCTACAGCTGTGGAAGTGGCAGATGATGCTTGCTCTAGCCAATCACCATTTAAAGAGGGCATCCCAAAAAAGTTGATCAAAGAATGCAGAAGACTTGGCATCACTTCTGAGTCTATGCTAGTTCCTACTCCCAAAACCAAAAGAACTTCTTCTCTCAGGGCCTCTCAAGGTTTAAACTCTAACAAGAGAAGACTCATTGTGAAGAAGATGATCCAGTTAACAAGAGCACCTATCATTATTCTTCAAGAAACAAAGATGATGGAGTGTACAAGCTTTGATGTTATGCAAATATGTGGTAATAGTAAATTTGGGTGGACTTTCCAACAATCTGTTCAGGAGGTATGTTAATACTTTGGGATAAAGACTTCTTGGAGGTTACAGACTCTCTAGTTGGTGATTATACTCTTTCAATATCATGTGTCAATAAATCTGATGGTTTTGCGTGGGTTCTTACAAATGTATATGGACCTAACAACCCAATCGATAGAGCTGACTTTTGGGTCGAACTGGATAATGTCTGTAGTTACTGGGATCTACCTGGTGCATAGGTGGGCATTTCAACACTGTGAAAACTTGTGCTGAGAAGAAGAATTGTACCAAACTTTCCAGAAGTATGAAGCAGGTTTCTCAATTCATCTTGCAACATGATCTTTTAGACTTACCCCTAAAAGGTTCTAGATTCACTTGGTCTAATGGTCAAACCAATCCTGTCATGTGTAGGCTAGACAGATTCCTTATCTCCCATTCCTTTGAATCTCACTTCCCTTTTGTCTCCCAAAATGCAAAATCCAGACCCACCTCAGATCACATTCCCTTACTCTTAGATATTTCTGATCCTTCTTGGGGTCCTAGCCCTTTTAGGTTTGAAATAATGTGGTTTATGGAGAATGGTTTTCAACAATTGTTAGAAGAGTGGTGTCAGTCTTTTTGTTTTACAGGTACATCAAGTACAATCTTATGGTTGAAACTCAAGGCTTTGAAGGAGAAGTTAAAGGTATGGAACAAATCTGTATTCGGTCATGTCAATACTAAACTCAATCTCATCTTGTCAGAAATTCAGGATATTGATTGTTTTACCAAGGATAATATCCTAACTGAAGAGAAGATACAAGAAAGGATCAAGCACAAAGCTGAGTTTGAAAGAGTGACTCAGATGGAAGAAACTGCTTGGAAAATTAAGTCAAATACTAGATGGTTAAAGGAGGGTGACAGGAATACTTCTTTTTTCATCAATCAAGCTACTGCAAAAAGAAGATACAATAGAATAAGATAGTTATATATTGGCAATCAGCTGGTGGAAGATAGAAGTAAGCTACAAGATCATATTGTGGGTTTCTATAAGGGGTTATTTACTAAGGAAGAAGTTATCAGAGCTGACTTGGAGAGTATTTTTTTTGAAAAAAATCAATGAAGTTGAATCCACTATATTGGAGGCTAACTTCACTGAAGAGGAGGTTTGGCGTGCAATTCAATATTTAGGTAATGACAAGGCTCCGGGGCCTGATGGGTATCCAATAATGTTCTTTTCTAAGTGTTGGAGCTTCATAAAATCTGATATCATGGGCACTATTGATGAATTCTGCGCTTCTGGTTGTATTGATAGTAGACATAATTCCACTTTTATCACTCTTGTGCCAAAAAAGGATCATATTGAAACTATAAGAGATTGCAGACCTATCAGTCTCCTAACTAGTGTTTACAAAATCATTGCAAAGGTCCTTGCTTCAAGATTGAAATTAGTAATGTCTAAGCTAATATCACCAGTCCAAAGTGCTTATATTGTGGGCAGACAGATTGTTGACGGCATTCTCATTGCTAATGAGCTTGTGGATTCAAGAATCAGAGAAAACAAACCGGGGATCATTTGCAAAATTGATCTTGAAAAGGCTTTTGATAGAGTGAATTGGAACAATCTTAAATCTGTGCTGATTAAAATGGGTTTCAGTTCAAAGTTATGTAAGTGGCTCAGGTTTTGTTATTCCACCTCTTCTTTCTCAGTTCTTATTAATAGGTCTCCTTTTGGTTTCTTTAGAAGTAGCAGAGGGGTTAGACAAGGTTGTCCACTTTCACCATTGCTTTTTAACATTGCTATGGAGGGTTTTTCCAGGTACTTTGATAGAGCAGCTCAGTTAAATCTTTTTTCTGGATTTTCTGTGTCACCTACAAGCGTTGTGGTGAACCATCTTCACTATGCAGATGATACACTTTTCTTTTTGGATACTAAGAAGGAAGAATTACACAACTTATTCTCTGCATTACAATGCTTTGAATATATTTCTGCTTTGAAAGTGAACACCTCTAAAACCAGACTTGTAGCTATTGGAGATATTCATACTCTTGATATTTGGGCTAAGGAATTTGGTTGTGCTACTGATAAGCTTCCCGAAAAATATCTGGGTTTGCCACTTGGAGCTAAATCAAATGCAAAGTCTATATGGGATCCAATTTTTGTGAAGTTTGATTCTAGATTATCTACTTTGAGACAAGGAACTCTTTCTAAAGGAGGTAAGTTGGCTTTACTAAAATGCATTTTATCTTCACGACCACTTTACTACTTCTCTTTATTCAAAGCTCCAATGTCAATCATCAAGCAACTTGAGAAGAAAATGAGGGACTTCTTGTGGGAGCATGTGGCCGGATCGAAAACTTCTCATCTCATTAACTGGAAGTTGGATCAATCTTCAAAGGAAAGAGGGGGTCCGGGTGTTCTTAATCTTGCTGTCATGAATCGCTGTTTGTTATCCAAATGGTGTTGGAGGTTCGGTTCTGAGAAAACTCATTTATGGGGAAAAATTATTGCTGATAAACATGGTGATTCTCAGTCCTTTTGGATACCAGAAAAGTAGAAAGCACTTATGGTATCTCCTGTTGGAAAAGCATTGCTGATACTAGCTCTCTTGTTAGCTCCAACACAACCCTGAATATTCACTCGGGTAAACAAATATCTTTCTAGTTTGATTTTTGGATTGGAAATGATAGTCTGGCTCACTCTTTTAGTAGTCTTTTCAAGTTAGCAAAACACAAATACGCAAGATTAGCTGACATGATATCGGATTCCGGGAGATGGAAATTTGATTTCAAGCGTCTTCTTAAAGATGCGGAAGTGAATCAATTAGCTGACTTGCTGGTATTAATTGGTTCTTCACGTCCTTCTCTGGATAATGCGTTGGATACAAGACGATGGTTCGACAACTCAGGTATTTTTACAGTAAAATCATTGTTTTCGAAATTAACATCTACTGAAGGTTTGGATAACTTTCCTAGTTCTTTCATATGGAAGCCAGCTATCCCTCCTAAGATAACCTTTTTGTTGTGGAGTTTAGTTCACAACAAGCTTAATACAATAGATATTCTGGATCGGAAAGGTGTACATCTTTATAACTCTTGTGTACTCTGTAGGAATGTTTAAGAGTCACAGGATCATCTTTTCTTGCACTGTAAGATCGCCAGTAAGGTTTGGTATATGCTGTTGCCTAAGGAAAATTGGTCATGGGTCTTTCCGAAATCTTTTCAAGATCTTGCTCTATGTTGGTTTCACCCTAATTTATCAACTCAAGGAAGAATTGTATGGGATTTGTTACCTGTGGCTATTGTGTGGATTTTGTGGAGAGAACGGAACTGTCGTATTTTTGAGAAGAACTATGAGTTTAAGGTGGATGCGGACTTGGGTGATGAGGCAAAATCTTTGGTTTTATCATGGGCTGCTGCCAAAGGTTCAAGCGTACACTTAAATTTTGCTTATTCTGTCTCAAATTGGGAATCTATATTCTCTGCAACTTAGTTTTTTGATTTTTTTGTTTTGATTTCCTTCTTTTTTTTGCTTTCTACCTATGGTAGACTTTTTGTATATCCTCTTCTTTTATATAATCTTCCTTTCTATCAAAAAAAAAAAAAAGGAACTTGTTCGGTCCGTTCCATTGACAAAAATCATTTGTTCGGAATGTAAGGCTAGAGAAACAAAGACCTATGAGATCAAAACACTCTTTCCTCCTTAATATTTTCTGACCAAATTCAAGGAAAAAACATGTAAGTCAATAGGAAAACCCCAACACAAAATTATTACCTTTGGGGGTATGTAATAATCAAAATCTATCATTAAGACAAAGAGTAATAGTATGTTTAGATTTAAACGACTTTTTACAAGCATCTCCGGCAATCAAATTCATATTAGAACAATAACCAAATGAGCCCTGAATATCTTCATAGATTGTATCAAGTTTTCTTCTTCCACTTGCACCGGAATACATCCTTGTGATGGGAATCATCAAAGATGGTGCCTTCTCAATGACCATATTCTTTGACTTCATATTTCTCTCCGTAACTTTTCCCATCTCTTCTTGCCTCCTTCTCTTGCTTGCAAAATCACACATACATTCTCCTTAGACTAACACCAAAAATGAACCTTAAATAACATTGCAGTCCGTAACGGCGGAAAAACAGATCAACATTTATGAAAAAAAGTTTAGATAAGTTATATAAACTTGTATGTAACCCGTGCTACGCACCAGGACGGGTGGGATTAGCTAATTTAGGCGTCCGTGGTCAAATGCATTAGATTATTTTTGAACAATCTTTGATTAGTTTGATATTTTAAAGGGATATGGAACTCTGATACCCTTTAGGTATCTAATGATTTGATGATTTAAATTTGGTATTATAAAAACCTAAATTCATGTATCAATTTTATAGGAAGATATTAAAATAATTAAAAAAAAAATTGACTGCATAGATGTTGGATTTAAAAATTAAATTTTATATGCCTATGACTATTTGCAATTAAACATAATTACACGTTTTTTTTCCCTGTGTTTTTTTTATTAATAAATTGTCCTATCAACCGATGTTATCTGTAGAAGCTTTGGAAGATATATATATCACATGCAAATTTGTGAAATGCGATTTTTCAAAAAAAAAAAAAGAAGAAAAAAAAAGAAGTGAAATGCTAGAATTGTGCATGCAGCGTTACTGCAGAGATACCTTAATTAATGTCTAGATTTAGAAGTCGATCAATTTAACAATATTACGTGGAGTCCATTTTTGCGTAGCATCTTGTCAGCATTATATGTTTGTTGGTGGTGTTTGAACTACTTCTTAAGCGTAGTTCCATGATATAGCTTAATTGGTCTTATTCAAGATGGACACTGATCCCAAAGAAAGAACGTCATGGTAGCACTGTTAATCATAATATTCACATCCATTTAGTTTAAAATTTCCACGGTTTACAAAAAATTAAATATGTGCCTAAAAATAAATGCTCATGCTATCTATTATCTCTATTAATAAGTAAGCACTTCACTTCATTGCCTTCTTTTCCTATCTCAACCAAAGTTGGCATGTCATCGTCGTTTTCTATTATGTCATACTTTTTTTTTACTTCTTAGTAGGTGTACGGACTTTTTCCCTGTCAGGAGTTGTACTTACCCATACGTTTTTATTTAATAGATATGCTTTCTCCAAAGCATTATCATAATGAAATATGTCATGTGCATTATCATACTTTCACGCATGACTATTTGATGATTATTCCATGCCGTAGTACATGACTACTGTGTGAAATACTGCATTGATCATTGGCTGATCATTTGGGATTTCGTCCACTAACTGTGCACGTGATCAGTGTGTTTTTGCGATTTAAATTGGAAGAATGAAGTTCTATCCTTCACAAAATTTCCACTAACTGAATTTGGTTTTTCTAATAAGCACATCCATAGTAAAAAAGAATTCTTGAAGTTTCAGTTGTATGCACTTAATTGCATCAATTATGATGTTTCAAAATACAAAGCTGAATTACAAAAAGATAAACTCGAGTTAAGCCCGACGATAATCAAATCCTTGGTTACCATAATAAGCTTGAATCACCAATTTAGAATCTGAATTTAAAACCTTTGTAAATCCACCTTCCATTACAATACGGTAACCCTTAGACTCTAAAGTACCGAGTGATATCAAATTCTTCTTCAACTCAGGAATACGCCTCACCCCAGATAAAGTGTGTACTTTACCTTCATAATTTTTGATTTTAATTGTTCCAATCCCAACTACACCACAAGCATAATTATTACCGAGTAGTACAGTACCACCTCCTACACATTCATAAGAGGTAAACCAGTCCTTATTTGGACTCATATGATAAGAACAAGCTGAATCAAAAATCCACACTTCACGATGATCACCACATGTAACCATCAGCATTTCTCCTGTTTCAGAACCTTCTTCAGCTATCGCTGCTTGTGAACTTGACTCACGATTCTCCTTAGCTTTGAGCTTCAGACAATCTCTCTTCCAATGCCCTTTGTTGTGACACCAATAACAATCAGACTTCCCTTTGGTTTTTCCCTTAAACTTAGATTTATTATTTCCAGGTTTCTTCCCATTGTTTACATATAACCCTACAGCTTGATCACTTTCCATTGCATCCTTCTTACGGAACTCATCACTTAATAAAACAACAATTACATCATCTAGTTTGATAGTATCCTTTGATTCAAATGCACTTTGTATCAATATATCATATGTATCCGGAAAAGAACACAGTAGTAGCATAGCTTGGTCTTCGTCTTTAACAGTTTCTCCAACATTCGTCAATTCAGTCATTAACTTATTGAAGTTATTAACATGTTCGTTAACAGACGTACCTTCTTTGAATCGGAATTGATACATTTGTTTCTTTCTAAACAATCTACTTGTGAGAGACTTCGTCATGTACAAACCCTCCAATTTCGTCCACAAAGATTTTGCAGATTTTTAAGACATAATGTTGTACATGACCTCCTTGGATAAAAACTAACGAATTGCACCACAAGCCTGCAAATCATATTCTTACCATTCATCATCATCTGTCATATCCGCCGGCCTATTATCCTTCAAGGATTTATGCAAACCTTGTTGAATCGGAAGGGATGTTGAGGGAAATAACCTTGATGTGCTTTCCAGAAACACGTTGGTTGGAAAGATAAAGATCTTTGATCATGAGCATACAACCGAAATCGGAAAGGATGTTGCCTTCAAAGCACAAAAGAACACTAAATTAATTGATAAAAATAAAAGTGTTTATATCTCTGAGGATGATCTTTTTGAGGCTGATTCATCACATGAAGATCTTGACAAATCAGTCTCTATGATCACAAGACATTTTAGGGATCTTCTATTAAAGAGAAGTAAACGGTTTTCCAGAGACAAACCTAGGTCGTCAGTTAAACCTCACAATCGCATTCCTCCTAAAAAACAGGGATGCTGATGAGGCTGATGACGAGGATATGCCACAATGCTTTCAGTGTAGAGGTTTTGGTCATTTTGCAAATGAGTGTCCGAACCGTAGAAAATACACTGGGAACAAAGGTCTTGCTGCAACTCTTTTTGAAATGTCGGATCACTATGATTCGAATGAAGACGAAAAATCAAGTGTTGTACTTCTGTGCGAAGATATCGATTTTGATAATTGTAGCAATACATACATCAATCTTGATATTCTTCCAAAAGGAGACTCAACCAATATGGATGAAGAAATTAACCTTTCTGTTGGAAACTCTCTGTCTGATTTTTCAGGTTCCACTCTGTGCCTAGCAGCTTGCACGTCTCGGGCGTCTGAATCATCTTATCCATTGACATGCTCTTATTGTTAACTCAAGGGTCATGAACTTTCAAAGTGTTTCAAGTATAAACACAAGATGAGACATGTCAAGAGACTTAACCGAAGAGAAAATCGCCTAGCAAACAAGTTTAAACTTGTTCAAAAAACTGCTGAGGTATGTAAGATTTTGTCCTCTTCAAAGAAGTTGGTTTCCAAAGATAGGTCAAGATCTCTAGAAAAAAGAGTATGGTATAAACAATTTGATAGACAGGGGTCTATGAATTCCTTTCATAAAGGTCATGGTGGACAAATTGTTGATCACCACAGCACAACTTAATTGTGTTATGTTTGTGCATCTTGTCTCATGTGCCTGATTAAAAGAGACAAGATTATGCACACCACAGGCTTAAAAGTTTTTTTTTTTTTTTTTGTTTCTTAGAGTTGGTGTATGATTTAGAATTCTTTCTTTTCAATTGATATTGGAAGAGCATTCCCTGTGTATTCAATAAAAGAGGGTTATTCTCGTCAATTCCACTCTTTTTAGGGTCGTGAATTGTGCGTGCGTGAACCTGTGTGGTTAAAAGGTTCCGTAACCCTACATTCCTTTTTCCTTCTATGAAACTCTTTTCATCTTAAGACTGCCTGTTGAGTTTAAATTGTGAATTCCTCTCACAAACCCATACACGTATGGAGACTCCAAGCATCATGTGTTCTGATGGAAAAGATGTTAATATGATTGTTAAGCCATCAATCATAAAGGAAAAATAAAAATCTCCGTTGCCTCCAACCTTGAAAAGAAAAAGAAGAGGAAGCCAAGAGCTGTTCCTTCAAATTCTCAGAAGTTTTCTGATGTTCTTGAAGAGTTGAAGGAAGTAAGGAAGGAGATTCAGCAAATAAAGGCTTTTGTTATGAGAACTCTCTAAATTCAGAAGGACCTAGTTCGACATCATCAGCCTAGAAGGTTTGTTGGAATTGACTCATTTCTCCATGAACCCTATGTTCCCATGGCTGTTGATGACAAGGAGTTCGGGGATGATAAAGAATTCTTCAGAGGTATCAATGTCTAGTAAATCTTCATTTAGAGAATTTATTTCTTATTCTTAGAAGAATAACTAGGGTTTGGAATAGCCATTATTGTGAGTACACATAGCTATGTCCAATAATTTTCATCTTCATGTTTTTAGATTTATTTGTTTAAATTCTAAGAATTTTGGAAGATGATCTTTGCAGTTTTAATCTTTATGATTTAGTATATTGCAAATTGTTATGGGATATGTTGTTTACGTCCGTGAACCTTGACTGTCCCATACTTGTTCAAAAGTTATCTCTATTATGTCGATATGAATGTATTGATAGAAGATAGAATGAACTTTTGACATTACAAAAGTTAAAGCCTTTTATGTCATTATTTTGATGGAAGAAAGGATAAAGCTTTTGTTTACAAGGATTAAGTCTATTATATGTCATTGTGCAAATAGTGATGGAAAATAGAAGGAATCCTTGTATATTCTGCAGTATCGGTCTTCTTCGATCCATATTTATGTGCATATACTGTGTTGCTCCATAAGTTTTCTTATGTTGAGCATGACCAATTGAATTGATCATTCTCTTGTGGTCAGTTTAGTTGTTGCTCCGTAAGTTCTCTTATGACGAGCATGACCAATTGAATTGATCATTCTTTTGTGGTCAGTTTAGTTGTTGCTCTGTAAGTTCTCTTATGACGAGCATGACCAATTGAATTGATCACGTTGTGGTTAGTTTAGTTGTGTAAACCTACTAAATTAATTATGGGTTTTCTTGTGATTAATTTAATTGTGCATTTTGATTGAATTAGTCATGGGTTCTCTTGTGGTTAATTTAATTGAATACTTTGGATTCAAATTCATGTTTTCATGTGATTTGGTTTTGTCCAAAGAAATCCTTCTTTTCTTGTGAAAGTAAGTTCGCCTTTGTTGTTCTTTCGGGAATGACATTTTATGGGGGAGAGTTCTTTTGAACTTGTGCTTAATTTCCAAATCTTTGTGGGGAGTGCGGCTGTGGAATATTATAGGGGTAATCTTGTATCTTTATAAACTCCTTGATGAATGCATTTAGCTTCGGCTATATGATTGCATCTAAATTTGTTGGTATGTTAATACACCTTTGGTCATGAAGTATCTCCATGGAAATTTCATTAGGATCCCACTAATTTTCGTACCTTTGCCAATTTTTTAACAAAAAAGGGGAGAATTAATGTGTAGTTCACACTACAAATACATATGGTTTACGGATCATTATGTAAGGGGGAGTGGTTTTCATGTTGAGATGAAGTATTTACTAAGGGGGAGTGATACATATCACCATAGTGTTATTGTCAAAGTTGTGATACAAATGAACTTTGATGCTGTGTAATAATACTATGACATTGTATAACAATGATTGAGAGCATTTGTTTTCTCATTTTTATAGCTACGGATCTTCAACTAACGATGGTGCTAAACTTACAACCTTTGGAATCATTGGAGTACTTGGAAGTGACGAAGATTTCGAGTCATGTTGAAGATGCCAAGGAGATCAAGCATGTGGATGAGAAGATACAATTTTTATTTACTTTGTAATCCATATGTATTGATAGTTTTGTCACTAAAATTGACAAAGGGGGAGATTGTTAGAGTATTGCTCGGTCGAACTCGCATGCGTTGCTATCTCAAGCATATTTGTTAATGTTAGTGATCAAAACTATAAGTCTTGATTTCTAGCCTATTTATAGATGTCTCGGACTAGGACATAGATAGTGTAGTTGAGAGATTTATCGACGTTCATCATTTGAAGACGAAGAACTACTAAGGGGAGCTTGTGGAACTTCATCGACAATAGGTATGTGGAGACTTGAACTCATCTATCACTTGGAAAGTCTATTTCTACTTTATCTCCTATAATTGAGACATAAGTTGTTTTACGATATAGTTTTCTACTATACACATTGGAAATTTCGAGCTGAGTATATCTCGCTTACATATTTCTCAAAATATGTGTTGGCAATCTTTCGCTTTAGCCATGTTCATCTTTACTCGTGACGAAAGTCATGTTGACATTTCAATAATTTGAAAATTGCTTTGATGCTAATAGTGCATTAAAACGGCTATTGTCATTATAGAAGAATGTTTCAATGATTGGAATGTAGAGTTGATAATGTAACCATCTTTGGATATAAGCATATATAGTGTGTTCTCACATTAGTGTATAAATCCATAAACCTGGAGCCAAGTGTATGCATATGTGTGTATACGAAATTGGTGAAGAAGACAAGATAAGTATGCGTACCCGTACGCATACTGGCGGAAGTTTTCGAACCGATAATTTCTGCTAAGTTTGGAAACTTAACAAAATCAAAATACGGTTGCTTAAGTACGCATACCCGTGCGCATACTTAAGCTGGTTATTTTATCAAATCGGTCTGTTCATGAACTTAAACATTTAAATCTTAAGGAATGCAATCTTTGCAAACCGTGGCTATAATGTTCATGATTGATTCAAGTGAGTCAAACCGATTTTGCTTCAATTGTGTTCTTGTATAATTTATGAGAATATAACAATTGAACAACTCATTAACTAGTTTCATTTGAGTCATTTGAACTAGTTATGGTTAAGATGAATAAGGTTGATATGAGAGTATTCATATGGCTAACCTCGGTTAACTATTTGTGAACCAACATGGTGTACACGTTTAGGTACTGTTATATAAACCTAAATACATATGGTTTACGGATCATTATGTAAGGGGGAGTGGTTTTCATGTTAGATGAAGTATTTACTAAGGGGGAGTGATACATATCACCATAGTGTTATTGTCAAAGTTGTGATACAATTGAACTTTGATGTTGTGTAATAATACTATGACACTGTATAACAATGATTGAGAGCATTTGTTTTCTCATTGTTATAGCTACGGATCCTCAACTAATGATGGTGCTAAACTTACAACCTTTGGAATCATTGGAGTATTTGGAAGTGACAAAGATTTCAAGTCATGTTGAAGATGCCAAGGAGATCAAGCATGTGGAAGGTCGTCATAACCACCCTCATCCGAAACATCTTGAAGGACATTCAATGGCCGCAAGGCTCACTCCTCAAGAAATTGAGAAAATAGTTAAATTTTTGAGAATGGGTATTTCACCACTTAATATTCTTCGCTTACTAAAGGATGATAAGAAGGATAATGTATCATCTTTTTCCACCATTTACAATGCAATTGAGATAATTAAAAGGAATGAATGGAAGGATAGACAAGTGATGCAACATTTTTTTTTTTTGGCTCAAGAGAAAGGCTACGCGGTTCAAAAGAAGGTAGGTCCGGCAGAAGAAATAACGCATCTATTCATTGCGCATCCGAAGAGTGCTCAATTGGCTTAATGCTTCCATGAAGTTCTTATAATGAATTGCACTTTCAAGACTAACAAATACGAGATGCCATTCTTGAACATTGTTGGTCGTACGTCGACGAAGTCACCATTTACGGTTGCTTTTTATTTTCTAAAGGACGAGCAAGAACCAAGTTACACTTGGGTGCTACAACAATTGAAGGCGATCTACTGAGATGATGATATCCCCGGGGTTATAGTGACGAACAATGAAGTAGCATTAATGAACTCAATAGAGAAAGTCTTCCCATTAGCACATAATATGCTTTGTACGTTCCATATATGGTGTAATGTGATGAATAGGTGCAAGACTCAAATTTGATCACCAAAGAGGAAAGCATTTGAAGAGATTAGTAAGCTACCGGAAGACGAACAAGTGGATGCAAAAGAGGAATTTGATAAACAATACATTCTAAATCACGCTAAATGGGTTGCTTTCTCCGGTGAATGGGAGTCATTGACTTTGTCTCTCACCGAAGAAGAGTATAATCTAAATCTTGCCATATTTATCGACCATTGGTCTAGCCACGATTATCCCGAGGATTTTGTAACGTATGTGGTTGAGAAATGATTGGAGCCACACAAAGAGCGGTTCGCTTATGCATTTACCAACCACCATAAACACTTTGGGAATCAAGCGACAAGTTTGGTAGAATCGGCTCACCACCAGTTGAAGAAAAATCTTTTTGGATGTGTCGATAATTTTGTGATTGTGTTTAACGCAATGGAAAATTACTTCAACCGCGAGATTGATAGAATTAAAGAGAAGTTTCAAAAAAGCCGCATCATGAAGTACAAGAAATTGAAGGACCTTCGGTTGTTCAAGGGACTCCATTATAATGTTTCACATGCTTGCATTAATAAGATAATGGTAGAGGTGAATTTGATTGAGACATGGGGAACCAAGCCGGACGAGGTGTGTGTTTGTAACATGATGAAGTCTATGGGACTCCCTTGTCGCCATATAATAGTTAACTATGAACATGGCATAATCCCTTTAAGCGATATAGATCCATATTGGCAATAATTAAGTTTTGTCCCTCCTCCAAAGGGTGATGCCGGAGAAGAGTTTGGTGATAATGAAATGGGAAGAATCATTCTCGAGATGTACCGGAACATGAACAAACTCGAAAGGCAAATCTTTTGGGATGACATGCGGACAATCGTTTATCCGCACGCTTCGGAGAATGTCCAAGAACCGAAAAAAGGAAAGGGCAAAGGTAGGCCAAGCACCAAAGAAACAGAAAAACAAGTGAAATGAATGCTTTTACTAGAGATCCTTCGGCGCATGAGCATACCGCGGCGAACTACCAAGAGGATTCTAAGAAACGGGCTAGGAGTATTATGGAAAAGGGCGAAACAAGTGAACGGGATACGAAGAAAAAAGGACCGATGTTACACTCGCCACCAACCCAACCTACTCCATCGGAACCGAGCCAACCAACTCAACGAGACGTGAAGCTTAAGGCTCCAATGTGCCCCATCCAACAAAGGAGTCGACCAATTGATGATATACCACCACTTATTAATAAAAGCTATTTGGAAGAGCTACCTCTTTACATTAGAGAGTACGTCATATCCACCGACGCCGGATGGTAATTGTGGTTTCCACGTTGTCGTACAACAACTAAGGACCTTTACCCAAGGTTCCAAGATATATAATTATTGTCCAATCACTTATGTCTGGCAAAGGTTGTTGATGAAGCTAAAGGAGAACCCGTAATTTTACAAGACAATGTTGTGCAATGGGGATGCTAGTCTCAATGTGCAGTTTGTTAGGTATCAACGCCGTCTCCACGGGTGCAATTCAATCATAGGGGATCATTGGATGGGCATGCCGATATGTGGGCACTTAATTTCCGACACATTCAATTACGTGGTTCACTATTTCTCAAAAGATGCTAGTTTCACATACACTCCGAAAACAACCATATGTGTCGAGCAACTTAAACGTAAGAGATTGGTGATTGCGTTAATTAAGAACAACCACTTTATATATAGGCTTCCGATTAGAAGACAATTGTCCATTGCCTCCGATATCCGGAAACTCTTATTGGCGTGGATTAAACCCCGATACAATGTTGGGTTGGTAGATTATGTATGAGCATAACATGGAGATATGGAAAATTTTGAAAAAGTCGGACGAAATTATACACGAAGGTCAAATTATCCTTGAGGATGATTAAATGTACTATTAATTAAACTAAGTATGCTTTGAACATCATATTATGAATTAAAGATTATGTTTTTTGGAATTTGGTCTTATTTTTGGGTGTATTATAGTGTAGTTGTGTAATTTTATTTTATTTTTTTAAAGGTTTACAGTGATATATTCGGTTAGGAAAAGAAGTTTATGTAGCAACCGAACTGCCTTGTTCGGTTGCCTGGTACAATTTCATAGGTAACCGAACCCTACGCTGAACTGTCATTCAAAGTAGTTCGGTTACGTATTAAATTTCGCAGGTAACCGAACTACTATTACACTCTCCCTGGTTTTGGAAGCATTGAGTTCGGGTACCTGGTAAAATTGTACAGGTAGACGAACTATGAGTTCTTTTGTTTTCAGAGTGGCATTCGGTTAGCCATTGTATTTAGCGAACTAACCGAACCACCGGTTAGGTTAGCCTAGAGTTTTGCGAACGTACCAAACTATCTGTTGTGTGTGATCTATAACTTGGAAAAACAACCGAACTTTTAGCTGGGCAGAGCAATTACACTAGTTTTGGGTCATTAAAAGTTCTATAATTTAGTTAAAATTTAAAAACAATAAAAACCAAACAATTTTAATTAAAAATTAATTAAAATTCAACACCAACATAACAAACAAAGGTTGAGGGTGATACTAAAGCTAAATTTTAAACTTACTAACACTCAATAAAAATATTGATAGCACAACGTACTTGATATCCGAAACGAACACAAAAGAACTTCCTAAGAATATAGAAATGAGCTTCATATTTGAAATTATTTCTTTTCCATCTTCACCATTCATTTTGAGATCTTTCTACGGTTTCCTCAAATGTTTCACATTTAAGTCGATATCGCTTCACAATTCGAACTAAACCAATAAATTCTTTGACCCTATCTCTTATCTTTGCAAATCGAATAAATAAGGCTGCACGATCACGGTTATGGAGGTTTCCAGTTTCGGAGCAGAATTTCTCATGAATCTTTCCCCAATAACCCTGACTCATTACGCCATTGATTCATCGTTCTTCACCCCTCTTAGGATTGTACACTACATAATTCCTGCAAAGAGAAAGATCTTTATCGAGAGTAAATTTAGGACGTCGCACTGCCATTTTTTAGAGGTTTGATATGGAAAATGAGGAAATTTATTAGTATATATAACAGAGGTGGGGAGGAAACGACTATTTTTTACAAAATAAAGTTGTGGTGTCTCGAAAAATGTGCAATGCAGCTAAAGTTCGGTTTGTAGTGTGATTTTATGTGGTAACCGAATCCAACCGAAATTTGTTGAATTTCAACAAAAAAAGTCAGTCTTAACGGCTCTATTTCCCTGGTTTCCAAACATCCTAAAGCTTTGGAAATTAAAAGTTCGGTTAGCTGCTAAAATTGCTCAGGTAACCGAACATCATAGTCCCAAAGTTTGGTTAGCATACAAATTTCCAAAGTAACCGAACTCAACAAACTAAAAAAATCAGAAGTTACAGAGAGTTATTCGGTTACCTAGTATAAAATGACAGGTAAACGTAACTTAATACTTAACAATTTTCTTTGTGTCCGTCTTGTTAGTTCGGTTACCTGCTAAAATTACTCAGGTAACCGAACTCAACATTCCTTAGGAGTGGTTTTGGATGCACGGAGTTCGGTTGCCTGCTAAATGTTTACAGGTAGCGGAACATCCAGTACACTCTCCCTAGTTTTGGAAGCATACAGTTCGGTTACCTGAGCAATTTTAGCAGGTAACCTAACTAACAAGACGGACTCAAAGAAAATTATTAAGTATTAAGTTCGGTTACCTTTCATTTTATACTAGGTAACCGAATAACTCTCTGTAGCTTCTTCTTTTTTAGTTTGTTGAGTTTGGTTACTTTGGAATTTTTTATGCTAACCGAACTTTGGGACTATGAAGTTTGGTTGCTTACGATTTTGGCCTACTAGCCGAATTACCTCATTATATCTCAAAAATATTTGTGTAATGAAGTTCGGTTAGATCGATAAATTAGCCTAATAGCCGAACTTGTCCTTTAAAACACACATTAAAAACCAAATTATCAAATTCCTTTACTAATCAACAATACCATTACTAATTGTTCCAAACACACAAACATAAGAAAACAAACTACCAAATCCGCAATAAAAAAGTTTTCTAAACATAAGAAACCACACTACTAATTTTTGCAATCAATCATTCAGGACGACCACTATGACAAACTCTTTTATTCTTGCGTTTAAGAGCTTTAGCTTGTCCTACGTCATCACTTGGGGTGTCCACTGCTTTTTTGTTCAACCATCCGACTTGAACCTTCCGCTTCTCGACAACTCCTCTTCACCGGCATGGTCTAGCTTGGATCAACAATGTTGGGTGAAAAAACCTTAGTCCATCGGTTGTAGAGGTATGTTTGTTCTCGAGTGTTCATCGGCTCTCCACTCCGAATTTTGGCCATCATTTTCTTCAACAATTTCGTACTTACCTTCACCTTTTTTCAATCAAAGGCATAAATAACTATTATTTTTTAATACTTTTTAACAATTTGAAAAGCAAAAATAAGAGAAAATATCTTACCGCGGCATTCCATAAGTTCAAGGCCTCCTCACCGCAGATAGGCATATGCTTCTGAACTCAATGAGCCTCTTTCTCCGCTGCCTTCGCTTTCTCAGCACGAGCTTGTTGGACTCTGTTTATTACAATAGGATGAGAAATATTTTCATAACATTACATATATCCCTCGTCGGCGGAATTTGGATCATCATACGAATCTACACACTCTTCAGGTGGAAGAAGATAATTCTCAAAGTTGTTCCAGTGGTCCACTGATGGAGCAGGTTCATATTTTTGGGTAAAATATTTGATGGTGTTCTTAGTTCCTCACTTCTTCACCTTGAAGTTTTCCACTTGTGGGACAGTTTGGACGCAACAAAGTTGTCTCAATACTCCTCGAGGATTATACATCGTATAACTGCCAGGATAAAACAACGGTCCATTATAACCCGCCATAGGTGAGAAATCAACAACCTCGACTTCTTCCTCTTTATCTAATGGAATAGTGTATGGATGGAAAACTACATCTTCAAGCGTTGCATTATCCAATCTCTCCCTCAACTTCAACAACTTTTTTTCTTTACCCTTCATCTGTGAGTTCAAAAATTCGTATTTACCAGTTGTATGCTTCCCATAAAGCCAAGGAGTCTTAGCATGAGCCAATTTCAGTTCCGGGAAGTAGTCGTACACCCAAACATATGAGAAGGATCCATAAATGATACATTTGCAGTATGATTAGTAACAATACACATTCATTCGGCTACAAAAATAAAAATTCACTTATCAATAACAAAGTTCGTTTTGTTCGCAAATATATCTTACAAACCGAACTACAGAGTTCGGTTGCCTAATTCTTTCATGTCTCAATCGAACTATACTCTGTATACTAACTATTTTGAAACACACAAAGGATAATTTAATGGGGTACCTGAATAAGGGTGTATAAGTCTCCAATTTGACAAGTCTTAAGCTCGAAGCTTTTCTAAGCTCCTCTTTGACGAATGCAAGAACCGCCGTGCCCCAAGAGTAGTTGTTCACCTCATTAAGGGGGTCAAAAAGCTGCAGGTAATGGGCATTTACCAAGTTCCCCGAAGTGTCATGGAAGAAAATGGTTCCTAGTTGATGTAACAAATAAGCAGTCACATGGTGCTTAATCTTCTCCGGTGTCATCACCAACTTTCCAGCCTTAACCAAATCTTTTGTCCCTCCAAACTCCTTTTTCAAAACTTTGATCTTGAAAATTTTCAACTTCTTCTTCAACGAGCGGTCTTCCTAAAACTCATCACCTTTCTTAGGCTCTTTAACATCTCGTCTAAACTCACAATGTTCCTTGTCCTTGTCCCATCTTAGACACTTTTCGACCAACTTTTTAAGAACTTCATAATTCATCGAGGGATCATAGCCTTCTCGAACACTTGTTCCCATAATTGGTAGGCCTGTGATTCTCTCGCAATCATCCGGAGTTATTGCCATCTCTCCAAACGGTAGATGAAAGGTATCCGTCTCAGGATAAAGCCTCTCTGCAATTGCAAAAACAGAGTTACAGTATCAAATTTCTGGTGCGCATGTTGTATCGGGTTCCATAGTACACATTCAAATACCGCCAACCGGACCTCATCACACTCTCCCGCTATATCCCATATCTTGCTCTTTTGACGTTTCAAAACACGAACCGCATTATTATGATCCTACAAAAACAACATCATATCTTATATACTAATATATAGAAAAATATATGTCAAAATATAATAAAATGACTGAAAAATCTTGATGGTTAAGATTCAATACCTTTGTCGCAAAGATCTTGGCAGCCCATGAGTTTTTGTAGACAAACAGTACCTCCCCTTGGTCTCTTGGAGTACCTTATGAGGAATGTATGCATATCTAGCACACGACTTTTCAGGCATCTTTCTAGGTTTATCTTGATCTATTTATCCTTGTTCCTCTTCCTATTCCTCCGAGTCTCCTCTGATTCGTCATCTTCCTTTTTTTCCATCCTTATCTCCATCTTCTTCACTGTCATCATTGTCATTTTCTTCATCCTTATCTCCTTATTCTTCTTCAGCTGGTTCCTCTTCTCTACCTTGATTATGTTGATTACCCATATCTTCCACAATCTCTTGATCAACTTGTTGGATTACATTGTCAAAACTATCTCTATTGACATTATCTTGGATGACAACACCAGGTAATGACCCACCTCCAAACTTAGCATTTTTGGTTCCACGCTTATTGGCACCACAGTGTACTCTGCCTCGAGGCGTGGGAGTTCTCATATCTTCCAGTAAAGGTTGGTTGGATTTTTTACCTTTGCCACTAATCAAGAAAACAAAAGATATTAGCTTAACCAATAAATGATTGACTATATCAGACGCAACATAAGGGTTCTCAGCGTAAGGTTTGGTTAGTAGCAAAAGTTCACGAAAAATAGGCCAAATCTAATTTTGTGTTCCAGAGAATAGTTCGGTTAGTAAAGTTTTTTTGCGAACAAAGCGAACTCGACATATATGCTATTAGGGAAGAGTTCGGTTAATCAGGTTTTTTTGCAAACAATCCAAACTCCACATATATGCAATTAGGGAAGAGTTCGGTTAGTCAGGTATTTTTGCGAACAAACCGAACTCAACATATATGCAATTAGGGAAGAGTTCGGTTACAAAAATCTAAAAAAAGAAATATGCGAACAAACCGAACTCCACATGTATGCATTAATGGTAAAGTTCGGTTAAAGCCAAACTAAACATAGTGGGCAAAATAGGAAAGTTCGGTTACAAAGTTTCAACAGATTTTTTTGTTGTAATATTGGTAAAGTTCGGGTACAAAATATTCTCCTAATTCTTTGCGAACCAACCGAACTCTCAATTCGGTTACCTAATGTTAAATTCTGAGTAACCGAACTGTTCTTCGTGTTCTTCCTTTCAGGAAGTTTGGTTAAAAAATTAGGTTTTTTTTTTAAACTCGTCCTAACCGAACAACTTACTGTAACTTCCATGTGAACCATATTTTGATGATTTCTATTCAATTTAACGAATCAAAATCAAAATAAAAGTAATGGGTTTGTGGGAAAATACCTACGGATTTTCGCCATGGCAGAATCAGGGTTCCTATTGCGTCTTTGGTACCCGATTATGGATTTTCCTTCCGGTTCCACTTCTTTATTAATCTCAAATTCACTTGGGAGATTTACAAGATGTGCAAATGGGGGACTTTCTCCTGGAAGTCTTGGGTTTTCTTTCGAAGAACCATTCTTATACTTGATTGATTAATCGACGAAGAAAATTTTATGAATCGACGATTAATCGATGAAGACGATGTTGAAAGGAAGAAGAAGAATAATAAATTTTTTCCCCCAAAACGTTTCTTTGCGGCAGGGTAGAGGAGGATTTGTTTTATTAATAGATTACGTTAATATTTTGGTGGTTATTAGTTTAGTTTTAATTTAAACTAGGGTTAGGAGCAAATTAGTAATGTCACTATTTTGAGACATCCTTTATAATTATAGGGCAAATAAAAATCGTTCTTTCTTATAAACAATTAATACTCCAGATATTCCACTGTGCTAAAAAGTTCACTCAAACAAGTGGTAATTATTTTTTATTTTCTTTCTGATTAATGGAACAAGCTAAGCATGCGATTACTTAATCATGTTCTCAAACTGTTTACCTGGCTAGCTTAAAAACTGAGTGTATTGGTTTGAGATTGACTCGGACGTTTTTGACTAAGTCACGGTTCAGTCAATGGTCACAGTTAAAGCCCAAATGACATGAATTTTCAATACATACTTTAGTAAATCTTGCTGGTACGTACCTTTGGTCCGGAACATGATCTTATGAACTGTATCATGTAATAAATTAAGTTCCAGGGGGTTGGCATATTCAAGCAAACGCTGCAAACCAGCTAGCTGCAGTATGTCGATGACCATCACGGTTGGAGGTTCATTTATTCACCAAGTTTAGTACCATTTATGTGATCATAAGTAAATCAATTATGTACCAGCTTCAAGTAGCCCGCCTCAATCAGCTATTTTCGATTCTAACATCGGCAGTTCGAAAGCCACTCTCTGTTCGACCATTGAGATTCATTAACAAGAAGATCTTCCGTCCCAACCAGCAGTCGTACATTATTAGTTCCAGCACGTGTATAGAACCCTGCATTTAAACAACTTTAAACTCGTGCACAGCGTTAATTACCTCGGTTTCTGATGTAAAGTGTTGCGAAGGTGAACTCGGAGAAAGATCTGCAAAAGCACTACCAAATGAACCTAAAATTGTTACGTTCAATTTCCATATTGGTACTAGTTTGAAGAGAAAGTATAGCAGCTAATGGTAGCCCGCAGTTCCTCCTACAATAATGTACTCGTAGTACAATATATTCGGCGCCATTGTTGCTTCACAAACAAATGAATGGAAAATAAGTAACAGAAAATAACCATCCCTACATTGCTTAGATGTGCTATAAGAATCGCATACGTATGCTCAAAAAGGATAATGAACATTGGATTGATCAAATCTTAGCAACCTCTCACAGCCAGATTCTACCATTTGTCTTTCAGTTTCATCCAAGTATAATAAAAAGAACTCTTTTTGGTCTTGTTCTCCTTCGTCTTCTAAATCTCTTTGCTGGAGAAGTATCTTGCAGGGCAGAGATGTCATTAAGGATTCCTTGAGATGGTTTATCGGTAACGTGGAGTAAATTAGTTTTTGGAATGACCCTTGGGACGAGGTTGTAGCAATCTCTAAGAGTTATCCTCATCAACAAAGCCGTAGGTTAATTATTAAAATCTTTAAATTTGGTTGTGCATGAAGTGAGTTTGGTTCCTTTTATCCTTGAGCATACTTGGCTAGCTCATTATGTGCTAGCATTCCACTGTATGCCTTTTAAGGGCCCTCTTGTTTTGGGCAAAACTCATCACGCTGCCGAGGAGTATTTTTAAACTCTGCCATCTATTGTCCCCAACAACTAACACTCCAGATATTTCTTATCTCTTGGAAACCATCTTAGTCCTTACACAAATACTGAAGGTGCTGCTTCTTTCCATGTAGGAGCTGGAATTGGAGGAGTTTTGCACGATACTGCAGGAACGTCAATTAGACTTGGATACTCTTTAGTAAAAGTTGAGAATAACTCCAGTTATGCGCGCCTTTGGTATCTGATCAAACACTTGGTAGATGATATCCATTTTTGTGTTCAGTCTTTTGAGAGTTGTGTTCAATCAAATGGTATAAAGAAGCGAAAAACACAGCGACTTGTAATATACATGAGATCTGGATTGATGTACTCATCCAGATATCATCACTACCAACTTCTTAGTGATACCCAAGAGGAAGCCACCAAATTCCATAAAAAAAAACATTTCGACAATACCCCAATTGTTACCATATTTGCATGACAAATTCACAGACTTCTTAAAACTATACATTGATGCTGTTTATCGATAAAGAAATGTGACCAATATCAAACACACTTTTACATGTCTTTGGCCGATAGATTGATATAGAAAATTAGCAACAAAAAAAGAAAAAAAAGAAAAACATAACTGATGAAAAACCTAGACATCAAGAATTCAGTATTTCCTTGGCTTGTCTCCAAAAACCACCTAAAACAAAATACATAAGAATAACCATAAATGAGCAAACTATAAATGCTCCTATCCATGTAATAATCCTCTTACGCCTGGAGCAAGATGGTTTACCGTGAAACTGGATTCCAAGTTTACATAAATTTTCCAAAGAAGAACCATTCTTTTGAAAAGCAGACACAAGCTTGTAATATATACTCTCCATTAGATCGAATTTTTCTTGCCGCAGATTCGGAATATCTGTATCAGCCCTCTTTACTCTCCCGTTGATATATGCCTTACAGGTAGTTAAAATTGTTTTCGCCTGATCAAGAAAATGCTGAGAAACAAATTCCTCAAAGCACTTTGGAGGCTTGTTTATTACAGAAACCATTGTATTCCAACTGTTAGTAAAGATTCCTTCCTTACACATCAAAGTTGTTTGTTCACGATAATTATAATCAGGCGTATAAAGGAGAGTATCTGCAGTGTAGACTTGGTAACCATGAATCCAAAGCAAAAGTGCTACCAGAGGAATTTTATGTTTAACTAAGAAATCCAAAGAATCTATATATGGAATATGTCGATTCATGGATTTAACATCATAACAGCAGTAGTGAATTCTAGGAGGTGTATCAGGATATTTTGAAGGGAATTGAATATCGAAAAAAAAGAGACCGTCATGGTAAGGACTACCTTGAGGTCCAATAATCAAAGCTCGCAAGAGATCAGGTCTTTCCCTGTTAGCCCTGACGAAGATTGAATCGGGGAGTCGCTCTTTGAAAATATCCCATTCTTGAGATATGGTATTTCTCCATTGGTCACTGTATTTCTTTGGAGGACGATTATAATAGTGATGATCACTGAATGATGACGCTTCTTCGATGATATCGAATTGTTTGAATTTGCCTCCTTGTATTCTTATTTCGATTGTCTCTTCATCTCTTATATTTTCCATATAATACATCGTGAAAACCTAGCTGTTGTTGTTTTTCTAAAAGGGGATCTTGAACACTAACCTACTTAGTTAACTTTGTTAATTTGTGGATGAATACTTTCACGAGCAAACTATTTATATGTAAATATCCATTTCCCCGAATCTTAGACGGAAACTGATTTTTTATTTTTTTTTATTTTTTTTGTAGGATTCGGTTTATAGGATTCGATAAGTGAAATTTTTGGTACTTCTTAAACTGACGTGAAGCCGAACATCTTCTCCTCCTGACGCGTGGTTGAGATACTGCACGTGTCACGGCTAACTGTGATTCTGATTCTGATTCAGCTTTCGAGAGCTATTTTCGTTCAAAACACCGCGATCTCACATGTATTTCCAATACTGAGTATTTCTAGGACGGAAGATGCCGACGGCTCAAATTATGGTCATCTTGGGCGGATTAGGGTTGCTTGGGCGGAATTTAATGGTAGTGGTCAGGGATGGAGCCTATGGGTCGAACAAATTTTGTTCCTACAATAACAAAAAAAAGAAAAATGGTATACGGAAGTTCGCATGGTATACATGCTTACTATTTTTCGTAAGGCTAATGCTATCCCGCGCGGTCGCTTATGACACACTTATAAGCTAGCAGGTTTAATGCCTTTGGATCATAGTGGAAAATTATTCCTAGCCGTCGATGGTAGACTTACACAACTTCTTGCAAAAATAATGCCGTTCAGATGAGTTTCCAGTCGAAGAAGAGGAAGATTGCCATTCATCCTCATCAACGCTTGAAAATGATGATGAAATTTTGACACAAACTCAAGAACAACAACATCAAGAAGCTAATGCATGGACAAAGAGTATAGCGATGATATGTGGGATAATGTTCGTGAACAAAGGGAGTTAGAATTGTATGGAGACCGTTAAAATGAAGAAGAAAAAAAATCTCGTTGGACAATAATAACATACTATTGATACAGAGATAGGATCATTTTTATTTATTTATTTTCTTTTGATTAAAGATCATATTTATTTGCAAATGAGGATTTGTTGTTTCTTAAAAGAGAATGAGTTAAGAATGAACTCTCTCAAACTCCCCTAAACTCTCCCAAACTCCCTATAATAAACTCTCTCAAACACCCTACACTCCCCCAAACTCCCTAAACTCAAAAACACCAAACTCTCTTAAACTCCCTACACTCTCTCAAACTCTCTCAAAATCCCCAAGATTCAAAATACACTCAACTCCCCCAACTCACTCGAAGACTAACCCCTGTATATTTCGATTTATATTTGTTCAAGTGTTTAGTGGGTTCTTCCCGGATAAAAGAAACAAAACAAAGTTTAAATTCACAAGATTACGATGGATTGTTGGGAGGTTGAGGTTCTAACTACTTTCACTTTGTCTATGTAACATAAACAGTTAAGTTGATATTTTTTTGGTCAAACGATCTGCCTTTAATTACTGACCTTTATCAGACAAGTAACTTTTAGCTACAGTCATATTTGTTGGTGCTTGCTTTTTTGGTTACTCTTTCTGAGCTTAATTTGCTAATTGAATGTTCTTCAGGGCATGTTTCGACCCAGTATAAAAGGATGTTCTCTAAGGCATGTCTATACCCGCTATAAAAGAACTAGGCGCCGTGGAACAGTAAGATAAGAAGTAAACAATTGGTTGCTATGCGCAGACAGAACTCGGCCATGACTCTAATGAGAGTTTTAGCGAACGAGGTTAGTGATGCACTTCTAAACTCTTAAAAAATTTACTGATTCATTGTCTTTAGCTAGAACTTTGGAACTAGATTGTTCCCTTCCTTCTGTTATTTTTCTTATTTCCATTTGCGACCCCAATAATACATCTCTCTTTTTCAATTGTGGACCAACCAAATGTGGACACCAATTGCAATTGAGTGCCACACGGGTTAGTTAATCTGATCCCATCTAATATTTCTACTATCGTCTACACTCAGGATAGTAATTGATCTTTGATCCCAAACAAAGAAACTTTATTTATTTATTTATATGGATTTTTTGTCAATAGTTTTGCCATATCATTATTAGACTTTTGGCTTCTCCTTGACCTGGATGGACCCTTAACTCATGCTGGTGAGCATAAGAATGATTCTGCCACCAGAAAGTCTAACAGCAGCCAGTAAAGGAATTTGATTGATTTTATACATTGGGATCTTAGAAGAAATGCTGAGGTTGCTCTTTGGAAAAAGAGGAGAAACTACTATTCAATCAGACTTGGCAGCTTAGAAAATTATGAAGTTCTCAAAAGAGGAGGCACCAGAGGTATTTTTGACAAACTCATAGTCTTAAATGAAGTTCCTCCTGCTGGTCCCGACTTCATTGATGAAGCTAACTTTTATAATGTCAAGATTTGGGTTCTGGTAAAAAGAGTTCCCAGACACATCATCCCTGATATGAGAAACATCCTTAAACCTGCTGGAATCTTCCAAGAAGCAAAAAGAGCTTATGGAAGAGATGGAGATGAAAAGAATTTGGAAGTTCTCATGACCATTGATATTACTAGAGCTCTAAAATTTGGTATTGACGCTTATGAAACCCCTACCACCTCTCACTGGCTAGAATTTGCATATGCCTTGAATGGTATTGCTTTCTGCAAAGTTTGCAGAATTCTTGATCATCCTGGACCTCTTTGTGAGGAAAAAGAATAAATTCCACATCATATCACCAACAATACCCACCTCTCCAATCTTAAGAACTTATACCCTCCCAACTCCAATACACTCAACAACCCTGCTACCAGTAGTCTTCAACCTATTATCAAGAAAAGATCATATGCTGCAGAGGAATTTGCTATCAAAATGAGACTAGCACAAAGACAAATTGTTATCAAGAATAGTTCTGAAGAGCTTGATGGTCCTGAGGAGTATGTAATCTTTAAAGCTGGTCTGCATCAACCCATCAGTGAGGATATTCCAACTGCTAATACTGAAGCCATTGCTTGTCAAAAGAAGCATAGCAAAATTCTTGAAAGCAACAGGGTAAAGGATAAAATTTTGAAGAAAAAAGGCATTAACAACAAAGCTGCTGCCAGGAAACAACACTCAACTTCTGAGAATGGCCTGGAGAACATTATCAATCTAGAAAATATCTTTCCAAAAATCAAACCTTTCATCCCCACACCCTTTGAACCCTTGCCTTCATTATCTGACATTCAAAATCAAATCAATGAAGAGTTCAACAACCAGAAAAAACTCCTTTGGTAAAGAAGAAAGAAGGAGTCCAAACTTAAAGCCGTGGATACATCTAGTCATCTTCAGCTGATAGATCCAAAAAGAAAACTCTATGCCTCTTCTTTTACTTCTGAAAATCCCCTTCTTCACTGGGACCAGATACATCCTCCAAGAAAAGTAACACTCAGGTCATGCCTATGGAGGAAGATCAGCTGACAGTTATGACTACTAGCAACCCTGAGGGAGCAAACCCCTTCCAAAATCTCAAGGTACAAATTTATATCCATAATAGACCCTTATCCAATCTGCATGATTTATCCGGCATGAATATATTAGTTCTAATAACTTTTAATATGCTTAACTTCTGTGTTTATAGAATTACCAAGCTTCATAGACATCATTGCATAGGCAACATCATCCTTATCTTTTTTTATCCTAATGTCTCTTACTTTTGGCATTTTTTCTCAATCATGACTTGGAATTGTCAAGGTCTAGGAAAACATAACACAAGAAGGCATCTGAACAATATGTTAAATAAACATAACCCTGACATTTTCTTCTTATCTGAAACCAAACAACAATCCAAAAACCTAAAAGCCATCCTTAGCAACATAGGGGTCACTAATTTCTGGTTTGTAGAACCTAGAGGAAAATCTAAAACTATTGGAGGCCTAGTCTTAGCCTGGAAAACCAATTTAAATGTTATCATACAAGATTTCTCTAATAATCATATTAGTTCTACTGTTTCTCCTAGCATAGGGGACCCTTGGCTATTCACAGGTTATTATGGCACCCCTTACACCATTCTTGGTAAACTTCACTCTTGGAAAATGATTGAAAACACTAATAAATTTAATAACTTACCTTGGTTAGTAATAGGAGATTTAACTTTTGTGTTACATGATCATGAAAAATTTAGTCAACATTCTATTAATTCTTGTGAAGCTAACATTTTCCTGGAGAAATTGGAGGAAGCTAATCTCACTGATTTGGGTTACACTGAGTGCCCCTTCACATGGACTAACAGAAGAGTGGGCGTTCAACTTAAAGAACAAAGACTTGATAGAGGTTTAGCTAATGAGGATTGGCTTGAAATATTTCCAAATTCTACCATTTCCAACCTTCCAGCCATAGGTTATGACCATAACCCAATCATTCCCAATACCAATCCTAACTAGAAACAAGGCCATATCCCATTCAAATTCTTTGGCCCTTGGCTGGATCATAAAGATTGTAAAGACATCATAGCTGAATGATGAAAGACAAAACACAAAGGCTCTCTTGCTATCAAGATTGCTAGGAAATTAAGAGACATCAAAGTCAAACTCAAGATATGGAATAAGGAAGTTTATGGTAATATCAAGAAAAATCTTCAGGAAAGTCTACAACATTTGGATTGGATCACCAAAAATCATGTGAGGGTAAAATTCCTGATAGCCACATGTCATCATCTTAAGAGGTGGTCTCATGATAAGATGATGAGGTAGAAGTATCGAATCATACTCCAAAAGGTGATTACGTCTGAATCGAAACACCTGCTACAACGCTACATGTAAGATGCGTGTGAGGAGTGGTCTAATCAACTCAGACGGTCAAGTCTAAAAACAAGGAATGTATTTAATAAAGGAACAAAAGAGGCGTGGGTGAAGGTACATCGTATTAGAAGACTCAGACGATTTATACTACAACCCGGGGATGGTGCAGTACGAGGCCCCTCAAGGAGGAGCAGTACGATAATGCACAGGGCAAGATAACTCGGAAGGAGAACCGAGTAAGGCATCACGAGGGGTGGTATAGAGTTCATCGAAGCAATGAGAAGATATACAACATCTCTACCAGCTCGGCGAGATCGAGTCACACCTTCACGATTCTAGTTTGTCTATAAATACTAGTCCATGTAGAAGGAAATGGGCATGTAATCTTAGATGTTCTTTCTACAGAGAATTCTAGAGAGAGATTTAGAAAAAGAAAGAGTGAGAAGTCTAAGTGATATTTGTAACTCTTTCAAGGGTAAGACCTTAATCAATAACGAAGATAGTTTCATTCTCGTGGATGTAGGTCGTCATGGCCGAACCACGTTATATGCTTGTGTTAATCTTTACTTTCATGTTCTTTACATATTGTTTATCTTTGAATCTTGAATGTTAGTAGTTTCATAGTCGTTAGATCTACTTGGGTGTAGTCATCAGAAAAGATGCAGTTACATTTTAGCCATAGAAACAGGGAGGTATGAAGATTTAATCTACCTCCCTCGTAAAGCTCTATAATTTTTTCATAATCTCTCAAAGAGAAGTGGTTTTCACGCCACTGTGTAGAATTCTGTGAAACTAATGAGTAGATCTCGGATGCAACACGATCTATGCGATCAGTGAAGTCCCGAAGAACCTTAGAAACACAAGATCTACACCTTTTTCATCGATTTTGTTTAATATTTTTGTTCTTCTAAGATTTTTGTTATCTTCCTAAAGTGACTCAGGAGAGTTGAAGGTCGGAGTGAAAATGGAGTCTAAACCACTTCAAGTTAACAATACTCATACAATCTCCTCTGTGAAAGAGCTGGGAAGAAATTTAAGTCGGTAAACTTCATAGAGAGAAAATCATGCTATGAAAGTTGAAAAGAGAAACTATTCATGGTGTTCTTCATCTTTTAAGAAACTCAAGATAACCCATAATCTTCTTCTTAGAAATCCAACTCTAAGTCAAGGGGAAAGGTTAGTGAGTACATAATCATTCATCAAACTCAAAGTTTGTTCAAACCAAAAGTTTAAAGATGTTGAGAAATGTTTCCTAAAATGGGAAAATGCGCTCAATCGTCATAACTTAGTTTTCTCCCATTAAAGGTATAACGTGTGGAAGGAGGTAATTTACTCGAAAAGTGAGAAAAGCAAAACACCTTTTTCTGTCACTAACACTTTATGCAAGTGGGGAATGTTTTAACATCATCACATATCTCCAAAATTCATTGAAGAGTCTTCCTGTACTAAAACTGTCCAGTCTGAACTATGACTTAGCAATTGTACATGACCTGCAAACTTAGGGTCCCACTTTCTGAAGGAAAAGACAAATTAAGCATTATTTCATATATCGCAGGTAAGGCGATGGTAACAAGACGATCCACTCGCACGAGCCAAGGTGAAAATGGCGGAGCCCAACCCGAAGGACTAGACGAAATGAAGCCAGGCGAGGCTACACACAACGGTGTACTCCCAGGAGAGGGACATCCCGATAACCAATATCGAGAAGGGTTGACAGAAAACTCTAGCTATGACGAAGAGGGAAATCCCTTCGAAGGACAGGGCGATATTCACCTAACTCAACCGGGAGGGGTGAATCGTTTGTCGAGACAAATGGTAAACAACGGGGCAAAGAAGGATGATTATTTTAACCTCGGCGACACCACTGCAACTCTTGCAGTCATTATGAAAAAGAAAAAGGCGCAAGAGGCTAGAAAGGAAAAACCGTAAGCTAAAACGCAGAACGAAGAAAAAAGTGCCACTCACTATCATGGAGGAGATCCCCGAGGAGGAAAATCCTTTTGAGAATTTGCAAGACGATGAGCGAGTCCACATCACTGACACCTCAAACGAGGAGACAGGGGATCGTTTTCTTAAGGGAAGCAAAGTAGTTCTAAACAAGGAGGACAGCCCGTCCGAGGGGTCATCCGATGTTGATCCTAGGCATAAACGAGGAAAGAAGACGAAACTAAAACCAACTGCGTGGACGAGAATCCTGCAGTTGTAAACCCCAAACGAGGGGAGACTTCAAAGTTAACCCGTTCTAAATTTGTGTCGTATATCGAACAATCCAATGAGGATTCAGGACGATCAAGATATCGTCACTAAGAAGTTTTTTTCTCGCCCAAAAAGGAGCAAGGGCAAAGGAAGAAGGCTAAAGCGAGGCGGCACATTGACGATCAATTGCAAGTCCGACTCTGCCAACTTGAAGCAATATGCAAAGAGGCTACAGGAAGACAAGGAGGCCAAAAGTTGGCAGAAGTAATGCAGGAGGCAGGACAGTCTCCCCTAGCGGAGAGTCTATTGGCTCAACCATTTCCAAGGAAATGCTCACTCCCAACGTTCGCGACTCCCTTCAGTGGGACCGGCGATGTGATCGAACATCTCAGGTCTTATCGCATGACATTGACACAATGAAGTCACTACGACGTTGTGATGTGTAAGTTCTTTCCAGCCATTCTAAAAGATGAGGCCCTAATGTGGTTCAATAACTTGTCGAAAGAATCAATCAAATCATTTGCCCACCTATCCGAGTTATTCTTAGAAGCATACATACATAATAGCCGAGTCAAACTAGAGATCAACATGCTGTTCCAATTAGCTCGAGGACCAAACGAGTCACTTCGCTCTCTCGTAACTCGCTGGAGAAAATTATACGCCGAGATCGGAAGGGTCCCAGAGGTGTTATAGAATTGCTCGGTCGAACTCGCAAGCGTTGCTATCTCAAGCTTGTTTGTCAAGTGTAGTTGCCAAAACTATAAGTCTTGATGTCTAGTCTACTTATAGCAAAGTCTCGGATTAGGATAATAAGTGTAGTTGAGCCTTAGACTCCACGGCGTTCATCGAATGAAGACGAAGAACTACGCAAGGGAACTTGTGGAACTTCATCAACAAAGAGGTATGTGGAGACTTGAACTTATCAATCACTCAAAAGTCTATCTATTATATCTCCTATTTTGAGACAAAAGTCGTATTGCTATATAGACTTCATTTATACAAATGTGCTATTTCGAGCCGAGTTTAACTCACTTATCTATGCCTCGAAATATGTGTTGGTAAGCTTTCACTTTGGCCAAGTTCATATTTACTTGTGACGAAAGTCATGTTGATTATTTTAATAACTTGAAAATCGCTTTGATGAAAAATAGTTTTTGAATAACAACTATATAACATCCTCTAAGAAAGTTTCAATGATTGAAATGAGAGTTTAGAACATGTAACCATCCTTGGATATAAACATAGTGTGTTCTCACATTTGTGTAAAAGTACAAAACCGGGAACCTGAAGTATGCGTACTCGTACGCGTACTGGCGGTTGTTGGAAATACGAGTGAGTATACATACCCGTACGCATACCGGCGGAAAGTTCACGTCCATGAATTTCTGCTGGAGTTTGAAAGTGAAAAACAAACTTAATCTGGTTACTAAAGTATGCGTACCCGTTTGCATACTTATGTAGGTTACTTTCTAAAATCGGTTTGTTCATGAACTAAAACATTTATATAATAAGGAATGCAATCTTTGCAAACCGTGGCTATAATGTTCATGAATTGATACGAGTGAATCAAAATCGATTTTTCTTCAACTGTGTCTTGTATACTTCTATGAGATCTAAGAAATTGAACAACTTTCTAACTAGTTCATTTGAGTCACTTGAACTAGTTATGGTGAAGATAAATAAGGTTGATATGAAAGTGCTCATATGGCTAACAATTGGTTAACTATTGTTGAACCAACTAAGTGTACATGTTTAGGTACGGTTACCCAAACCTAAATGAAAGTGCATTTCATTTGTGTATAACAAGCTAAGTTCGATCTAACGGTTGAAAGATATTAGATTGAATCTAATCAGTTTTTCATCTAACGGTGAATATTGAATGCTTTGTTACAAAGGTAACTTAGATTGCAAACCCTGATTTGGAGACTATATAAAGGAGAACTCTAACAACTGGGAAACCTAATCCCCACACCTCCTGTGTGATACTAGTTACATAAACTAGAGTCGATTCTCCTTTAACCTTAGGTTTTTCACGAAACCCTGTAGGTTAACGACTTAAAGACTTCATTGGGATTGTGAATCCAGACCCAACTATTTTCTCTGTAGTTGTGTGATCTGATCTTGTTGTTTCTATCGTATTGAGCACAATCGTAAGATTGGCTTGAGATTGATATCTCTGATAGGAAAGATAGAAAATTAGTCACAAACATCTTCGTCTCATCGTTTGTGATTCCACAATATATTGTTTCGTTAATCGATTAAGATTATTGTGAGGTGATTGATAATTCTAGGTTGTTCTTCGGGAATATAAGTTCGGGTTATCGATTGGTTCCTGTTTACCTTGATTTACCAAAAGACGGAAAAAACTCGTAGGTTTATCTGTGGGAGGTATATTTATCTATTCAATAGACTTTTCTTTGTGAGACATATTTTTTTATCAAGTCTTCGACTTTGGGTCGTATAAACTTTTGGTTGTGGGTGAGATCAGCTAAAGGAATCAAGTGTATAGTATCCTACTGGGATAAGAGATGTAAGGAACGCAACTGTACCTTGATTCAATGTGAGATTGATTAGGGTTCAACTACAGTCCAGACCGAAGTTAGTTTATAGTAGGCTAGAGTCTGTAGCGGCTTTATACAGTGTGGTGTTCAAATCTGGACTAGGTCCCGGGGGTTTTCTGCATTTGCGGTTTCCTCGTTAACAAAACTTTTGGTGTCTGTGTTATTTCTTTTCCGCATTATATTTTGTTATATAATTGAAATATCAAAGGTTTTGCGTTGAATCGATCAATTGGTAAATCCAACCTTTGGTTGTTGATTGAAATTGATTGATCCTTGAACATTGGTCTTTGGTACCATTCAAGTTATTTCTCTTGTATTCAATCAGGCTCGCAAATTTCTATTTGTTTGAGTGTGGATTGAATCGAGAAATTGAGATATAACTCTTTGATATACTTTTATTAAGATTGAGTCTGACCGTCTAGTTGATTCTCTTAAAAGTATATTGGAGTGAATCCATACAGATTGCTAAGCGAAATATTGGGTGTGGTTGTTATACCCCGGCTTTTTCAATTGGTATCAGAGCAGGCAAACACTATAAACCTGATAAGTTTGTGTTTGACTGATCCTTAAAGTTTGGCCTCATGGGAAAATTATTTGGGAAACTTGCTCTTGGCATTTGTAACGCACGCTAGAATTCCTTGAAGATTGTTTAGAGAACATTATGGACTAAAACTATGGTTTCTCATAATAATCTCGTTCCATCTAAGACCTTGGAAAACTTAGATGATAAGAAACAATCTAGAGAGAAAATTAAAAGTTCTTCTAAGAAAGGAAGCTTGAAAAAACGTGGTCAACGCTCAAAGATATGGAATCTCACTAGGTTAACTCTTAATATATTTGAGGAATACTATCGTGATTGATCGATTGACAAAGATCTATTTAGAGCATTTGAAAACATTTTTAGATTCTTAGAAAAACTTCATTCAATTAAGAATAAGAATCGTTCTGATAAAAGGTCTGTACCTGTTCATGATGTACGAACTAGACTTACTACCAACTCATTTGAAATCAATAAAAAGATGTATGATGAGTTCGGTGTAGGTTCTAATTGTCAGAAAAGGTCTTTTCTTGGTCATAAGAAAAGAAATTCAAAGAATTCTATTAACCCTGAGTATCATCATTACTATGATTATACTACTGGTTCATTTCACAAATAGCAACCGAAAAAGGTGCATGAGAACCTCTCTGCACAGTTCGCCTCTTTGTATATAACCTGAGATGGGGCAAGTAACGGTTGATTTTTTTTGTGTTTGGGTTAATTTTTATTTACCTCTCTTTCCTCCTTTCCAAGGGAATTAAGGGTTGAAGTTCTCCCTACTTTCCTTTACTGCACGGTACTGTTCCTTTCGGTGTGCAAACCTTGGATTAAGAAATCCTACTCTTTTGTGGGTTACGGTTCAGGAACGGGTCCAAGCCCATTCGCTGGTATATAAAGGTAGTGGTATGCGTACCTTTATTCTACCTCCCTTCTTTTCCACGTACGTGAACTATTCTAGGGTTCATGATTTTTCTCCATTAAATCACCTTTGGAGATATTAAAAAAAAGGAAATGGGGTTTTCAAGGAACATATCAAGTAAGTCAATTCTTCCTCTAATCTCTTAATTTCTAGATCTCATGAAGAATTTCAAAGTTTCAAGAGGGGGTTCAAAAAAAATTGGTTCTTCATCTTCTTCTAGCATGAAGTTACCAATAAGATCAAAGTTCCATTAGAATTAGATTTGTTAATGATTCTTGTGAAAAGATTTTTGAAAGGATTTCTTCAAATGGGTTCATTCTAGAAAAGAAGTTGGATTTTACTAGTGGGCATAAAGAGGATTTGATTTGTTTTGAAAAATTCAATCTTGGTAATATCTTTGATCGTCTTGGTGAAGGTTTTGACACTCTTACAAGAATCTTCTATGCTAACATCTATGATGTTAATTGTGATGACATAGAATTCAAGACCATGATAAATGGACAAAGGATTCATGTAAATAGAGAATTGATCTCAAGTATTACTAAAATTCCTTTAGGGAGTTTTCGCCTACCAAGACCTAGTCATGAAAGACCTTCTTATGAAACCATTTCTGTTGGTCTCTATGGTAAGAGTGTTGATTGAAATATGGGAAAAAATTTCACTAATAATCTCAGTCTTTCTTTGATGTCCTTTGGTAAACATTGTACATCTAATCTTTGTCCCTCAACGATTGAGAATTCTCGTTAAAGCCGTGAGTTTGCGGAGTTGGTCTATTTCCTTGAGTTGGAAACTCAAAGTCTCGACATTTGTGGGTTTATCATATATCAAATGTTATCGATGACTTCTTACAACAAGAAGTTAGGATATCCTTGTTTGATTGAGCGAATTTGTCGCACTTTCCCTATAGCTCCGATTGGCAACTCCATTGGAACTCCCAAGCTTGTTCGTCCATGTACTTTCAAACGTATGAAGGAGAATGCTTGCAAGAGACAAAGATATGACAACGTTGATGACTTATGTAATTCGTCCTCCGTGAATCTTCTTCACCAAATTCTCAAAGGTGTTTGTAAGATTAATGCCAAGGTAAGGTGTGTGCAAGAACAATTACTTGTGATTGCTACTAAGTTTCCAGAATTCAAGGATGACATGGATAAGATTCAAGCCACTCTTATGGTCTCCGATGATGAAGATGATGATTAGTTTTTCGTTTTCTAAAGTGTGTCGATTTGTTTCTGTCTAGGAAACTTCTTATGAGAATTATTCTTGTGTTTTAAGAAGGATAACTAGGGTTTGGAATAGCCATTATTGTGAGTACACATAGCTATTTCCAACTATTTTCATCTTGCAATGTTTTAGATTTATTTGTTTAAATTCTAAAGTTGATTTGGAAGATGATTTTACATTATTAATCTTTATGGTTTTATATATTGCAACTTGTTATGGGATATATGTGTTTGCGTCCGTGAACTATGATTGTCCCATACGTGGTCAAAAGTTAAGTCTTTTATATGTCAGTATGCAAATATTGATAAAATATTGAATGAACTTTTGACAAACAAAAGTTAAGCCTTTTATGTCATTATGCAAATATTGATGGAAGAAAGGATGAACTTTTGTTTACAAAGATTAAAGTCTATTATATGTCATTGTGCAAATAGTGATGGAAAATAGAATGAATTTTTGTTTATTCCGCAGTATTGATCTTCCCTGATCATAATTTTTTATGTAAATACTGTGCGGCTCCGTAAGTTCTCTTATGTGAGCATTTCCGATTAAATTAATCATGGGTTCTCTTGCGGTTAATTTAATTGAGATTTTTGGATAAAAATTCATATTCTTATGTGATTTGTTAATGTCCAAAGAAATCTTTCTTTTCTTGTGAAAGTAAGGTCGCTCTTTTTGTTCTTTCAGGAATGATATTATTTGGGGGAGAGTTCTTAATTGAACTTGTGCTTAATTGCCAAATCAAGGAGTGATTTTCATGTTAGGTGGAGTATTGACTAAGGGAGAGTTATACATATCACCAAAGTATTGTTGTAAGAGTTGTGATACAATTGAACTTTGATGTTGTGTAATAATACTATGACACTATATAACAATGATTGAGAGCTATTGTTTTCTCATTGTTATGGCTATGGATCTTCAACAACGATGATGCTGAATTGAATGACTTTCGAATCATTGGAGTACTTGGAAGTGACGAAGATTTTGAGTAATGTTGAAGAACCAAGGAGATCAAGCATTTGGAATTTTGTATTCCATATGTATTGGTAGTTTTGTCACTAAAATTGACAAAGGGGGAGATTGTTAGAGCATTGCTCGGTCGAACTCGCAAGCGTTGCTATCTCAAGCTTGTTTGTCAAGTTTAGTTGCCAAAACTATAAGTCTTGATGTCTAGTCTACTTATAGCTAAGTCTCGGGTTAGGATAGTAAGTGTAGTTGAGGCTTAGACTCCACGGTGTTCATCGAATGAAGACGAAGAAATACTCAAGGGAACTTGTGGAACTTCATCAACAAAGAGGTATGTGCAGACTTGAACTTATCTATTACTCAAAAGTTTATCTATTCTATCTTCTATTTTGAGACAAAAGTCGTATTGTTATATAGACTTCATTTATACACATGTGCTATTTCGAGCAGAGTTTAACTCACTTATCTATGCCTTGAAATATGTGTTGGTAAGCTTTCTCTTTGGCCAAGTTCATCTTTACTCGTGACGAAAGTCATGTTGATTATTTCAATAACTTGAAAATCGCTTTGATGAAAAATAGTATGTGAATAACAACTATATAACATCCTCTAAGAAAGTTTCAATGATTGAAATGAGAGTCTAAAACATGTTACCATCCTTGGATATAAACATAGTATGTTCTCACATTGGTGTAAAAGTCCAAAACCGGGAACCTAAAGTATGCGTACCCGTACGCGTACTGGCAGTTGTTGGAAATCTAGGTGAGTATGCGTACCCGTATGCATACCGGCGGAAAGTTCACGTCCGTGAGTTTCTGCTGGAGTTTGAAAGTGAAAAACAAACTCAATCCAGTTACTTAAGTATACGTACCATTTTGCGTACTTAAGTAGGTTACTTTCTAAAATCGGTTTGTTCATGTACTAAAACATTTATATAATCAGAAATGCAATCTTTGCAAACTGTGGCTATAATGTTCATGAATTGATTCGAGTGAATTAAAATCTATTTTGCGTCAATTGTGTCTTGTATACTTCTATGAGATCTAAGCAATTGAACAACTCTCTAACTAGTTCATTTGAGTCACTTGAACTAGTTATGGTGAAGATGAATAAGGTTGATATGAAAGTGCTCATATGGCTAACCATTGGTTAACTATTGTTGAACCAACTAATTGTACACGTTTAGGTACGGTTACCTAAACCTAAATGAAAGTGCATTTCATTTGTATATAACAATCTAAGTTCGATCTAACGGTTAAAAGATATTAGCATGAATCTAATCAGGTTTTCATCTAACGGTGAATATTGAATGCTTTGTTACCAAGGTAACTTAGATTGCAAACCCTAATTTGGAGACAATATAAAGGAGAACTCTAGCAACTGGGAAACCTAATCCCCACACCTCCTGTCTGATACTAGTTTCATAAACTAAAGTCGATTCTCCTTTAACCTTAGGTTTTTCACGAAACCTTGTAGGTTAACGACTTAAAGACTTCATTGGGATTGTGAAGCCAGACCCAACTATTTTCTCTGTAGTTGCGTGATCTGATCTAGCTGTTTCTATCGTATTGAGTACAATCGTAAGATTGGCTTGAGATTGATATCTCCGATAGGCAAGATAGAAAAGTAGTCACAAACATATTCGTCTCATCGTTTGTGATTCCAAAATATCTTGTTTCGTTAATCGATTAAGATTATTGTGAGGTGATTGATAATTCTAGGCTGTTCTGCGGGAATATAAGTCCGGGTTATCGATTGGTTCCTGTTCACCTTGATTTATCAAAAGACGGAACAAAACTCGTAGGTTTATCTGTGGGAGACAGATTAATCTACTCAATAGACTTTCTGTGTGAGACAGATTTCTTTATCAAGTCTTCGACTTTGGGTCGTAGCAACTCTTGGTTGTGGGTAAGATTATCTAAGGGAATCAAGTGCGTAGTATCCTGCTGGGATCAGAGACGTAAGGAACGCAACTGTACCTTGAATAAGTATGAGATTGATTAGGGTTCAACTATAGTTCAAACCGAAGATAGCTTGCATTAGTCTAGAGTCTGTAGCGGCTTAATACAGTGTGGTGTTCAAATCTGGACTAGGTCCCAGAGGTTTTCTGCATTTACGGTTTCCTCGTTAACAAAACTTTTGGTATCTGTGTTATTTCTTTTCCGCATTATATTTTGTTATATAATTGAAATATCACGGGTTATGCGTTGAATCGATCAATTGGTAAATCCAACCTTTTGTTGTTGATTGAAATTGATTGATCCTTGAACATTGGTCTTTGGTACCGTTCAAGTTATTTCTCTTGTATTCAATCAGAATCGCAAATTTCTATTTGTTTGAGTGTGGATTGAATCGAGAAATTGAGATATAACTCTTTGATATACTTTTATTAAGATTGAGTCTGACTGTCTAGTTGATTCTCTTAAAAGTATATTGGAGTTAGTCCATACAGATTGCTAAGCGAAATATTGGGCGTAGTTGTATACCCCCGCTTTATCAAGAGGCCTATTCTATCCTGGGCTTCAAAAACAGTCTCAGGAAAACAGTACGAAACTATGCCACCCTGCCTAGGGAAATTGAGAGAAATTCAGGAGGACTACATAGCCCTTGAAGAACTCCAAGATGGGACCTACAACAAGTTGGTCAGAGGAAACAGTAGAGGAGCAAACGTGGTAGAACCGAAGAATCCTCAGACACAAGCCCGAGGAGCAGGGCGATCCAACAACGAATCCACATAGTTCGATAAACATCGAGGCGGAGGATGGAAAGGGCGAGACCGAGCCCAGCAAAAGAAGGAAAAATTTGTAGACACTGTCTACACGAAGCCAAACACTCCCATTTTCGAGATCTTCAAGAAGGTCGACGGTAAGTACAAGATACTTCCCATGGAATAAAGGGCAACAGCCCGAACATGCTAAAAAAAAACAGATTTCTGTGAGTTCCACCAGTTTTACAGCCATACGACAGACTCATGCAGAGATCTGAAGAAGATGGTGCAAGACATGATTAATGACGAAAAGCTCCAAGAGTACATCGCGCAACCAGCGACTCAACAGGTGACAGGACCACCAGTATATCGTGTGGAAATCCTACGTGAGGCATAATATTTGGGGTGCAACATAATATCGCACTCGGCTATTACCGCTCCCGTACCCGAGGGAAATATTACAAGGCGAATTCATAGGCGAAACTTTGAAGGTGATGAAGTTTTCAGTGTAGCAAAAGAACCTCCCATGGAGGAGTGGATGAAACAACCTATCAGTTTTTCAGCCTCCGAGGCACCATACGGTGGGAGAAACCACAACGATCCCCTCGTGGTCACGATGGCCATCGCACTCCCAGAGCTCGAGGACGAGGAGGAAAAGCCCAAGGCGCTACCATGGGCAATGCCTAAGATATTAATTGACGGAGGAAGTTCCGTCAAAATTTTATTTTACGAGACATTCAAGCAAATGGGTATAAGGGATGAATGTCTAATACCATTCACATATAATATATTTAGCTTCAATGGCTCATCTACAAGCCAAAGGGGCGAGGTGACTCTATAAATCCGTGTAGGTAAAATCCTAACCTTAACTACATTCTGTGTAGTGGATGTACTATAACCCTACACTGCCATTGTTGGCGATCCTGGGTCCACGGGATCAAAGGAGTCGCATCAACTTACCACCAGGGACTAAGGTTTCCAACACCTGATGGGATCACAGAGATCATTGGAGATTCAGGCGAGGAAAACTATTGTTACAATATGGATGTACAGAACGGCGAGAATAGAGTAAATTCTCCAAAGGCGAAGAAGAAAAGATCTAAGAATGCCAAGAGCCAGAGAGAAATCGATACTTACATAGCAGAAACAAATGAAGCAATGCGCTCAGACGATGTGCCAGTCTCAACCTCGGACTCACCCACGGAGCCCTTGTAGCAATTACAGAACCTCTCCGATGTCGGAGAGCTTAGGTCAAATTTCTCGGCCTCGGAACCCACAAAGGAAATAAATATCAGAACACCCGAAAACCAGGGCATGGTTAAGATCGAAACTCTCCTTGATAGAGAGGAAGAAGAAAAATTAGTGCGAGTATTAAAAGAATATTCTGATGTCTTTGAATGGCGCATGGAAGACATGCCAGGGATAGACCCGAAAGTCTGTTGTCATCACTTGAAAATTAACCCAAAACACAAGCCCATGAAGCAAAAGATGCGAAAGGTGACACCAGAGTACCATGAGGCAATTCAAAATGAACTAAAGAAGATGGAGACATCAAGAGTCATGCGAGAAGTACAATATCCGATATGGATATCAAACATGGTGATCGTTCTAAAGAAAAATGGAGGAGTACGAATCTGTATCGATTTCAGCAATCTTAATAAAGTCTATCCCGAAAGACAGATTTCCTCTCCCGAACATCAATCAACTCGTAGAAGCAACATCTGGATACGGTTTGCTATCCCTAATGGACGGATACTCAGGTTATAACCAAATCCCACTCGCCGAGGAAGATCAAGAGCACACTACCTTCTTCACTCTACGAGGGCTATACTATTATACTAAGATGCCATTCGGGCTAAAAAACGCCAGCGCGACTTATCAAAGAATGGTGGAAAAAATGTTTGACAGTTGGATACATAAAACCTTAGAGGTATATTTAGATGACATGCTCGTCAAGAACAAACTCCCACAGGACCATGCTAACGATCTCAAGGAAATTTTTGAACAAATGAGGAAATTCAACATGAAAATCAACCCAGCGAAATGCGCTTTTGGGGTAACCTCGGGAAAATTTATGGGATACTTAGTCACAAAGCGAGGCATCGAGGTCGATCCGGTTAAGGTGCAATCCATACTAGAGATGCCCTCGCCTTCCACAGTTAAAGACGTGCAAAGACTAAATGGTCGGCTAGCAGCCCTGGGAAGGTTTATAGCTAGATCGTCCGACAAATGTAAGGATTTCTCCAATACTCTGAAAAAGGGAGAAAAATTCTCATGGAGCGCCGAGTGTGAAGAGGCCTTCCAAAAGATCAAGGAACACCTGCTACTTTGCCGATCTTACAAAAGCCCAACCCAGGCGAAGACCTTTACATCTACCTATCGGCGACTAACACTTCGATCAGTGCGGTACTAACTCGCATAGATAAGGAGGTGGAAAAACCTATTTACTTCATAAGTAAAACTCTAACCTATGCAGAGAAGAAATAATCAAAAATAGAGAAAATCGTACTGTCCTTGGTCTATGCAACACAAAAGTTGCGAACATATTTTCATGCACACACTGTGACTGTCATTACAAAAGCTCCAATAGAGTCTGTCCTAGACCATGCCGATAGAGAAGGAAGAATCTCCAAATGGGGAGCTCAAATAAAATAGTTTGGAGTAAAATATCAAGCCCAAACTGCAATAAAAACCCAACTTGTGAGCCGACTTTCCTCTAGACGATAATGATGAGATTGAAGAAATCCCAGGAATAGAGGACGAGCTAGAAGATCCACCCGAATTGCTTCGCTCGGAAAACCCAAGGCGATAGGAAGTCTTTGTGTACGGGTAACTCGGAAGGATCTGGCATCGGAATGGTCTTCATGACCCCGACAGGCCGAAGGATCGTTTACAGCCTAAGATTAGAGTTCCGATCCAAAAATAACATAACCGAGTATAAGGCAGTTATAAACGCTCTCCGAGTAAAAATCGCACTCGGTATCGATGAAGTGAGACTCACAAGTGACTCACAGCTTGTCATATGACAAATAGATTGGATATATCAAGCTTCTGATACATGTTTGCAGCGATATCTTCAACTCGCCAAACACTATATCGGGCAGATACCTATCATCATTTTCCGACACCTATGCAGGAACAACAACAGGCACGCATATGCTTTAGCTTTTCTTGCCTCCATGACAACAGATACAAAGGCTACAAACGTAAGAATTGAGAGGGTACTACTTCCCTCCATACCCATAGAAGGAGATATGGAAATTCTTAATGTAGGCGCAAGCCAAGAAGCATTGCCCGAGGACGATTGGAGAACCCCAATCATGAAATACCTAGCCAATGATGATCTCCCAAGTGACCAGAAACTTGCAAACAAGGTGATATCACAGTCACGAAACTACCAACTCAGGGAGGGCATACTATATCGACAATCATATCTAGGACCTCTATTTGGGTGCCTTTCCTTTGATGAAGGTCAGGAGATATTAAAGGAGATTCATTGTGGTTGCTCAGGAAACCACGGCAGGGGAAGGTCCCTAGCTCACAAAGCCAGACTGCAAGGGTATTTCTGACCTCGTATGAACGAAAATTCAAAACAAATGGCACCAAGATGCATAGAATGCCAAAAATTTGGTAAACGGAGGCATGCGCCTTCAATAGATTTAAAGTATGTACTAAGCCCTTGGCCATTCACCAAGTGGGGAGTAGACATCGTAGGACCCCTACGAGCAGGCACGGGCAGAGGAAATACCTGATCGTTGCCACAGATTATTTCACAAAATGGGTAGAGGCCTCGGCCCTAAGACACATTAGAGACCATGATGTCTTTAAATTCCTCTTCGGGCACATTATATGCCGCTTCGGTATCCCAGCCGCCATCCTCTCAGATAATGGGGCCCAACTTCGAGGGAAAAACATTGATCTTCTCTTTAACTGTTTCAAGATCAGGAAAAAAAAATCTACACCTATCTACCCTGAAAGTAATGGCCAAGCAGAGGCCACCAACAAAACCATCGCCAATATGCTTAAAAAGAAGTTAAATATACAAGGGATAGCTGGTGCAAACAACTACACAATGTTCAATGGGCCTATCAGACCACCCAAAGAGAGGCAACAGGGATGACCCCATTCGCTTTAACATATGGCACAAAAGCGATCATACCAACTGAAGCGATGATCCCAACAACTAAGTATGAGGCTTGGGAAAAGAACCTAACCTCGGACATGATACTCGCTAAGCTAGACGATCTCGAGGAAAATCGAGAGATAATGTAGCGGCCCCAAACCTAGCAGCTGACTAATCCAAAATATTAACTATAAAATGAGGCACTGAGGATCTAAATCATCTATTTAAGAAATAATTCAGAAGTTCTAAAACAAAGATTAACCCAAATCTAAACCCGCTCTGAAATAAAAATAAGAACTCCTCTCAAATGATACATATTCAATAGTGTGTTGATTTACAAGTAAAATATAAACACAATAAATATAGCCGAAGCTAACTAACTAACGTAACTAACTCCTTGAAGCTTTCTTCGCCACATGCACATCTTGATCTGTCTCTGAAACTGAAAGTGGGAATGGGTGAGCACATCATCCCTATAAGGGGTGCCCAGTAGAAATAACATTTAACCTCTAAGTAAACATTGGCATGATTTGGAAAACAATCCATGTTTTCCCAAATATTAAAAGATAACCAACACACTAAATTAAAATACATGTATATGGAACTAACTCCTTCTTGCAATACTTATTTCTGTGGTGACATTTACACACCGTAATATTTGGTGACAATTACACACCAAACAATTATTTCTGTGGTGACATTTACCAACCGTAATATTGGGGACAATTACACACCTAGATAGTCTGTGGGTGACTGTACACACCCGTAATATTGATGACAATTACACACCTAGATAAAGCCTGAAATATAAATGAAGGAGTGTATCCTATATACCACAGATGGAAATTCTCACTTCCCTAACAATTCATAAAGTCAAACCAAGCATTACAGTTCCTTTCCAAACAATGGAAAGATTAAAATAAATAACAGAACTTCCGGAAAGTAATACCAACAATCGGAAAGATTAAAAGTACCAATATAACCATCGGAATTTAAATTAAACAATGCATGGAAAGCGCAACCAAACGATGCATGAGTTTGATAAACGTAAACTTTTGTAAAAGAAAACAACAATAGTCACAAAAGAGTTAAATGTAAATGCCCACCTCTTTTGATGACAAGCCACGCCTACCTCGAGATCCACGATCCACTGGTTCATCCTTTGAATCGATTGTTGTTAATAACTAACTGTTAATCACACAAGAACTCTAAGAATCTATCCAAAATAACTCACACAAGAATCATACAATTTTGTCTAATGGTTCTAAGCCTATTTATGGTTCTTCACCTTTTATTTATATATCCTTAGCATATTTAAGGTTTACTAATACAATTAGGTTGGTTCTATAGTCCAATAAATAAGTCTAATGAACATCTACAATTTCGTAGAAGGAACCAAATGCTAATTCGGACCACAAGAGGTCCAAAACATCAATTTACGAAAATAGGGTTCATCCTAGTCGACTAACAGTCGTTAATGGTCAAACTGGCAGTCAAAGGTCAAATAACAGTCAACATCTAGGTCCAAGTCAAAGGTAAGGTCAACTAGTCAACGAAGTCAGAGGATTCAACTCAGTCAAGATTCACTGAGTCAGGTCTGGTCAAGTCTAGTTAACGAGTTAACTCAGTCAGATACACTGAGTCAGCTAAACTGACTGGGATGACTAACTGGCAAATCTCAAGAACAGAAGTTCATATACTTTCAATTTAGCAACTTCAAATCTAATTACAAACACCAATACAGCTTACCTGCAATTGCAGTTCCAAGCTTTCACTCTTCCTACATACTACCAACTCTATATTCAACCATCTAACCTCTCTTCATTCTACAACATCATACAATTTCACAATTCTCACATCCCTTAGCTCAACCACAACTCTCATAGCACTAGCACATTCTCATGAACCGTAATACCATCCCAATTCCATCACCTAATACATCTTAAATACTAAATGCATCTCATACTTCTTGATCCACTAATCTTACCTCCAACTGCAACTTCCCAAACCTGCAATTCAACTCCCTTAACATCTCCAAGACCCTGTACTTACCATACCAACATCACCTGCACTCCATCTGTACAAGTTCATACATCTCCTAATTCATCCATCCATCTTTAACTATAATTCTCACTGTATCAACAACCACTAACACCACCAGTGTCCATTATGCTCTGATTCGCAAGAATACCGCCAACACTAGCTTGTAACAATATCAACCGTTCTTCCGTCACCACTCTTCAGTTCATCCTCTCAATCTGTAATTCCAAAACATAACAACTCCAATTCTGAAATACATAAACTTCAATTTCAACAACACATTCATTCCCAGTTTCATCACTTCATCATAATCAAAACTTTTGCTTTCATCCTTATTTATATATACCATTCAACCAACTGAATCTACTCAATCACATACAAACTAAACAATTCAACTTCAAACAGTGAAATTAAGCAACAAAGAGGCTTACCCAACAATAGTCTTCCCTGAATTGTTGTTCCACCACCCACTGATGCTGAAACCCTAATTCCCATCTCCCCTGAGTTTGAAACAACCTTTGAAGAAACACCACCATCATTAATTATTCTCTAATATTAGTCTTCTATTCTTAATCTCAAATAAAAACCCTAAGTCTTCATCATCACCATCAACCCTCATATGAACCCTAGATCGATTCTTAATCCCCAATTCGAGTTCATAACATCCATTCAACTCCTCAATTCAACCAAACCCATCTCTAATTAATCCTCTAGAGTATCAATTTCATCTTCTCGATCTTTTCTGCAATTCCCATGAAAGCTTAATTCAAACTCTGAGATACCCTAACTCTTGATTCAATCACCGGAACAACACAACCACAGCAACACAGCAACAACCCTCTTCTTATTCATCTATCAGTAACTCGATTCACATCTCATAACCTTCAAAACGTTAATCAAATCTGTAACCCTAATTTCAAATCTCTGAAACCCCCTTTTCTGTTGAACCTAAATCAACTACATATCGATCTTCACCAACAATTCCGTTTCTTCCGACCTTCACTGATTCAGTTGCTAACTACAAATTTCTGCTCCATCGATTGATACGGGTGGGAGAAGAAATTGCAGAGAAAAGAGAAGAAGAGAAGAGAAGTAGAACAAAGAAGAAGAAAGAGAAAGAATGAGTTAATCTTCTCGGTTCGAATGGGATAAGGCCAGCCGAATTTTATGAGGCACCCAACGTTCTGGATAAGGGCTGCCAGTGCGGCTAAACTGCAAAATGACCATTTTGCCCTTCAAGCAAATCTGATGATATCTTCTTCGTCCGATATCCGAATGACACGTTCGAGTAGTCCATCCCACGTAACTTTTCGAGATCTATCGAGCGGTACTAATTTCGTATCTAAATCGTTGTTAGATTTTTTTCTATTAATTAACGTTCGTGTTAACCTAATCGAGTTATTATCGGCTAAAACGTCTCTTGACTATCGCTAGACCAATCAAATAGCGTTGACAAGCTTGAGGGTCTTTACAGATAACCCTTCAAAGGATAGAAAATTACCATCGGAGGATAGCCTGAGAATACAACAAACGTGTTCACCAGAGGAAATTTTAGCCAAGGCGATAAAGTCTGGCACGAGATCCCGCCAAACCAGCGCAAGTCGGGAAAATTTGCACCTATATGGGAAGGACCACTCACAGTCATCGCCAAGGCAGGTGATGGAGCATACAGGTTGCTCAAACCTAATGGGGAAGAACTGGAACGCCCATGGAATATTTAATACCTAAAGCAATACAATGCTTAAACAACTTATCGCATAGAAGGTCAAATTATGAAAACAGGGTCTGAATCCGTACTTGTAAAAGGTCATGAAACCTTACTTGAATGTACTAAGGGCTTATAAACCCTCTTTTGAGAATAATAAAATTCCTCTTTTTGTTCACTTGTTATTTATCTACTTTGATTATTTCTTTCTTTTTATCGTCTATTTGTTTGTTTATTTGTCTTCCTACGATTCTTTGGGTTAAATTTTTGCTTTAACTTTTTCATCATTTCTTGCACTTGCATGTAGAATAATCATTCCATAACTTCATTATAATCAAAGCCTATCAAGACTATGGCACGGTGCTAGCCACACCTTCCATTCTACAACGAATGACGTGGGTAAAATACCTAAGTTGCCTGAGATGGAAACACAGACCTAAGGCAATGCCATTTCGCATCATGAAGCAAGATGAAGTGGAGGACACCCTAAGCTACCTAAGACGGGAACATACCTAAGGTAATGCCATCACGATCACGAAATCAGATGATGTCTTGCCATAACAGGAGATATCCATATTCGAGGAACTTGTCTCTAGCTAAGGCAAGAATCACTTGACCGAGATATCGCCCTCCAAACAACGGTTACAAAACGAGTGACTCAAACACCTGATCACTTGACCTAGGGGAGAGTGTAACCTAAATATGACGCTATTAAAAACCAAGCTCAATAAGGCACAAAACCAAGGCGAGAAGGGAAATGTGCCATATTCCAAGTCCAACACCATAAGAGATGCCTTGTCCAATTAAGGAACTAATCACTCCTTGGCTTTGTCACCCATGGTTGGACCTAGAGTATGCACAAAAGCTATCCTCAAAGCAACCAAAATTAACACATTACGTGATATCAATAAACAACGAAAGACACCATCCATATCAACAACTACTTAAAAAGAAAATATTCATCGCCTCCCACATATGAGGACTTACCAAGAAATGGTTAGTAAAATAATGCCTCCAAAATAACAGAGGACTTGCTAAATAACAGAGCTACCTTTAAACATTGCCTCGGAAGGAGCACGAGGACTTACTGACCAAGTATCCTTAATTCATCACCTCGGAAACAGCACGAGGCTTGAACACAAAAAAGAGAATAAAGAGTTCTTAGAAAGCAAAGAAAAAAAGAGCGAGAAAACTGATAAACTTAAGCTTGTCTATCGCCAGGATTATCTTGCTCAGTATCCATCTGATCATCGCCCTCGGTCGCACCGCCACCAGGAGCAATCGGCTCTGCAACAGGTTCAGGAGGAACCACAACATTGGCAGCAGCAGCTGCAACATCTCTTTGACTCTCGTGTAGGATGGCATCCTTACACACGTTTGTCATCTTGATCTTATACTCAGCATGAAGGTTACTCATCTTCTTCTGCTTGTTAGCACGTTCAGCCTCCAACTCCTCTTCATGGCCGGTCACCAAATCATTAAGCTCATCATCAAGATTTTGCTTTTCTCCCTTCACATCTTGCAATTTCCTCTCCAACTCTGCATTGCGCTTATGAACCTCTGTGAGACAGCAAGCGAAATAGTGAATCCAACAGAAATTTCACAAGGAATGAAATGCATAAAACCAAAAGCTGCTAATAGGAAACCTTCATGTTCAACTAAAACAATAGCTAAGGTCTGTTCCACTTGGGCTTTCTCATTATCTAAAGCAGTAATCTGTGGTTCAAAAGGCGTTATAGCAGCATCACCAGCCGGACATGATAACATATGTCTATCGCTCTCTTTCTCGAGCTTGATATACTCTCGCTTGAGTCGGGCAAGCTCTTCCCTATCATCATCTGCCTGCGCTAGCTGGCGCAGATGATCGGACTTCCACTCAATAAACCCGTCCTTTTGAGCCCAGAGAAGCTTGATCTCATCCGAGCGAGCTACTGCTACCTGTTTCTCCTTATCTAACATCGTACGAAGCTCAACAATACGATCTCAGTAAACATCCACATCAGTTTGAAGCTGAGCGATCTCATTCTCCAGGGAATCAATCTTGCACTGATGAGAGCTCACATCGAGCTTTAAATCGCAAAGTTCTTTAACATGCTTATGACCATTAATATCTATCTTCTCCCCCAAACGTTTGACGGTGGATACCAATAGAGGGACTAATTTAGAACTCTAGAACCTATTATGGTGTCGAAAAATTTAGATAAAGAAGAGATTGAATACCTTCCAACTCCTTCTTATCCTGACGAAAGGACAAAGCCTCCTGCTTAGCCGTCTCAACAGCGAGACGTAGTTGTTTGTTCTCGCGCTCCACATCTCTGTCTCATTTCCTCGCAACCCGAGTCTCGGACAGCATGCCAACTATCATATTGTTTCTCTAGTAAATCAGACAACATCACCAGTTAGACTGGGGCAATAACAAACATATTATCAAAACATAGTTAAGTATTAACACATACTGCCTGCATAAGTTGATGCTGAGCGAACTTATCCAACGAAGTCAAAATACGTTCTTGTTTTTCATCGCTCAACCGAGCGTACCTATCTGAGCAAAGCATCGCCATCACATCGGGGCATCCACCAAAAACGGTGAGAGACGAACCAGAAGAAGTCACTGGAGCAGAAGGGAAACCACCAATAAAATCACTTGGTACGCCAGTACCACCAACACCACCACTACTACTCCCAACCCAAGAACCTCCATCGGATGGAACACCCTTGTCAGCGAAATTACTCACCTTGGGCAGTCCCACGTCCGATATGACAACAATGCCATCGGGATGAACAGGTTCATGCAACAATGCCTGATCCACATCATCAAAAAACCGTTCACCAATATCAATCATTTCACTATCACCAAAAAGAGCAGAAATATCAACATCCAAAGCATGTTGTGCAACCTCCAAAGGAGCACCAGATGGGCCTGATCCGTCAGCAACTCTCATCCTCTGTTAAAACAATGGCATCAGATTCTAAGATATAAAACAGGGGCAAGGTATATATACGTTAAAACATTAAGACAGTATTTTCTACCTTAGCATCTTCAATAGAGCGGGTGGACTGCGACGGACGCCTACGCGAGGTGACCCATCTAAGCTCCCATGACCTATAAGGTGGAAGATAATTGTGCATCTCGGGAAGCTCCAAAAGAACATTTCCAAGCTTATCCCAACCATAAACATAAGGACCCATAACACGAAGAGGAACTAAGAACCACTTTGGTCATGCGTCTTACGAATCGCGAGGTTGCTGGGATTAGGAGGATCCAAATCGGACAAGAGCAAGGGACCCTTCAGAGCTCGGCGAGATCTTGAAATCCCCACTCTGAAGCCATTAAACATCTCAGACTGCTGACACCAGTAGTTTTCCACGAAGTTCGTGGGTGTGTAGAAATCCCTTTGAGAAGGAACAAACTCGTTCAAATCATGCTCAGTAACCTTACCTTTACATCGCCGAGCACCTTCTCGGAAAAGAGGGTAAAAATTACCATTGGGATGATATATGGCTCGCTGAGGATCAAGCAGACAGAGTACCTCGTACTGGAAAGAATCCAATGGAAAGTACAAAGGAAGGCGAAGCCCAACATCTAACTGACCCACCATCACGATTATCTCGTTGGGGCCACAAGGATTATCTTCTAAGATCTTCTTAGTCAAAATGCCGGCATGACCCGCCATACTGGCAAAAGAGACATCCAATCTATGAAGATGGTGCTTAACCTTCACCGCCTCTAGATAAGCATCATCAGACATACCAGAAGAGCGACTGGTACTCGGAGGTCTAACTTGTCTCTTCTCAGCGCTACAAAGTTTGAACAAAAGAGAAGAATCAGAACATACACTGATAAAAAACCAGTGAAAACATCAAGAAAGAAGTAGAGATGACAATGGCGATCCCGAAGGAACTGTTCAGTTAAAAAACAATGGAGAGAATCATTGATCAATACAACCTTAAAAAAAGGATAAGAAAGAGTAAAAATCTCTTACCTCCTTGAAGTTCGAGATGGAGAATCCCTCCCAGACATAATGAAGTTTTTTTATAACAGACAAGGAGTTAAGAAGGAAAAGACAGAGAAGAAAGAGAATGAAAAGACTCTGAACTCTGAAAATAGAAAATAAAAACATCATTCTCTTCCCAAGAAGATTTTATAAGAAACCTTTGGACAATCAACCGGCGCCTCAAGTCCAACAGGTAAAAGCGCACTAAAAGTGTAGGCGTGGCGAGAACTTCAAACTTGGCGAAAAAGACGGAGCGGTTACGAGGTTTTCTTCCTATCATGCCCTTGGCAAGATAAAAAGAAAATGAGCAAATTTTGAGGGTAAAATACCCGATCGCCACGTGTCATCATCTTAAGAGGTGGTCTCATGATAAGATGATGAGGTAGAAGTATCGAATCATACTCCAAAAGGTGATTACGTCTGAATCGAGACGCCTGCTACAACGCTACATGTATGACGCGTGTGAGGAGTGGTCTAATAAACTCAGACGGTCAAGTCTAAAAAGAAGGAATGCATTTAATGAAGGAACAGAAGAGGCGTGGGCGAAGGTATATCGTATCAGAAAACTAGGACGATCTATACTACAACCCGAGGATGGTGCAGTACGAGGCCCCTCAAGGAGGAGCAGTACGATAATGCACAAGGCGAGATAACCCGGAAGGAAAACCGAGCAAGGCATCACGATGGGTGGTATAGAGTTCGTCTGAAGCAATGAGAAGATGTACGACAGCTCCACTAGCTCGGCGAGATCGAGTCACACCTTCACCAGTCTAGTTTTTCTATAAATACCAGTCCATGTAGAAGGAAATGGGCATGTAATCTTAGATGGTCTTTCTATATAGAATTCTAGAGAGAGATTTAGACAAAGAAAGAGTAAGAAGTCTAAGTGATATTTGTAACTCTTTCAAGGGTAAGACCTTAATCAATAAAGAAGATAATTTATTTCCCGTGGATGTAGGTCTTCATGGCCGAACCACGTTATATGCTTGTGTTAATATTTACTTTCATGCTATTTACATCTTGTTTATCTTTGAATCTTGAATGTTAGTAGTTTCATAGTCGTTAGATCTACTTGGGTGTAGCCATCGGAAAAGATGCAGTTACAAATCAGTTCAATATTACCAGAGGGCAAGACATCAGAGAGGCTAAGAAAGTGGTTGAACACTAGCATCATGTTCAAGAATGTTTCTGGAAGACTAAAAGTAGAGATCAACTCATAAAGCTAGGGGACAGAAATACCAGTTTTTTCTTGTATCTACCAAGAAAAGGTATAGAAGAAATAAGATTGTCTCCATTCAAAAAGATGATAGTACCTAGCTTCACAATAGTAAGGAGATTGCCATCTGCTTCACAAATCATTTTTCTCATATGGCCACTGCTGAAACAAGAACCATTAATCAATCCCTCATTAACCTCATTTCTACTACTATCACCAATTCTGAAAATATCAACCTTCTAAAGACTCCTGATGCTGCTGAGATCAAATATGTCCTATTTAGCATGGCAGGGGACAATGTTCCAGGTCCTAATGGTTTCCCACCAAACTTCTTTCAAGCAAACTGGGAGATAGTGGGAGAAGATATAATTATCATGGTTTAAAACTTCTTGAACTATGGATTTCTCCTAAAAGAGATGAACTCCACCTTCATTTCCCTCATCCCAAAAACTGATAATCCTACTACTCCCTTTCAATTCAGACCCATATCTTTATGCAACACCACTTACAAAATAATATCCAAACTTATTGCTCAAAGACTCAAACCTCTTCTTCCCAAACTCATTTCCCCCTTTCAATCTGCTTTTATTCATGACAGACAAATTTCTGACAATATTGCCATAGCCCATGAACTTATCCATCATATGAATACCAGGAAAGGGAAAAAATGAGCTAATGGAACTATGGGTATCAAGATTGATATGACCAAAGCCTTTGATAGGGTCAACTGGGAATTTATCATCAAATTTATGATCCAAATGGGGTTCAACACTCAATGGTGCAACTTAATTCAGCAATGTATCTCCGCCACCAACCTTGCTGTTTTGGTTAATGGTACTCCTGAAACTTTCTTCACACCTACTAGAGGTCTCAGACAAGGAGACCCTCTATCCCCATACTTATTCTTATTCTGCATGGAGGCACTATTAAGGTATCTTGTCTCTGCAGAATCCCAAGATCTAATACATGGAACAAAAATTTGTACTGATGCTCCTGTTATTAGTCATCCCCTCTTTATTGATGATTGTATGATATTCTGCAAAGAGAATAAGGAAGAATGCACCAATTTAATCAAGATTTTTCAAGACTTTAGTCAATCTTTTGGGCAACTGATAAACTTTTCCAAGTCAGGTATCTTCTTCAGCAAAAACACTGCTCCTGATATTACTGAAAGTATAAGCAATTCTTTGTAAGTCCAAAGAATCAACATTAAGGATAACTATTTGGGCTCTCCTCTCTTCACCAAGAGAAGTAAAGTGCAATCTTTTAATCCTTGTATTGACAAGTAAAAACACAGGCTTGCTGGATGGAAAACCACTTTGTCAACAGTTGGAAAAGTAACAATGATCCAAACTGTGACCTCCACCTCCAATATTTACTAAATGAACTGCTTCAAGATTCCAAAGGCCACCTCCAAAGAGATAAATGCTATCCAAAGAGACTTCTTCTGGAATAAAGAACAAAATAAACCTAAAGGTCTTTTTTACATAGCTTGGGATGCAGTCAACAAACCCAAAGATCTTGGAGGGCTAGGTTTCAAGAATATGGAATATTTCAATACTGCCATGATCATAAAAATTGCTTGGAGACTAATTGTTGAACCTTACTCTCTCTGGAGCAACACCATGAAGGCTTCTCATTTCCCAAATCAAGAAGTCATCAGAATGGACACCAAACCAAAGGATACTGATTCGTGGATTTGGAAAAGAATTCTGAAAGGAATAGCTTACATACAAAAATATTACATCTGGAAGATTGGGAAAGGCACCTATATCCATATTTGGGAGGAAAGATGGATTAATAATTACCCTGACATACTTCAAAAAAACCCTAACTATCCTTCAAACCTTACTACTGTTAATCAACTTTTCAATACCTCTGGAGAGTGGGATTTAGATCTCCTGGCCCTCTGGTTCACTCAAGATGTTCAAAATCACATTATCTTTACCCACCATAATACTAGCACTGAAGACACAATAAGCTGGAGCTTAACTCATACAGGAAAATTCACTGTTAAATCCTTATATGATAAGCAGATCAATGATAAGTATGCTAATAATACTGCCATAGCTCAATGGGGGGAAATTTGGAAGCATGACACTACCCCAGCCATCCAGCTCTTTATTTGGAAATGTGCTCTGGCATACTCCCAACCATGGTTTTTAAACTTGTACGAGATTCACGTCATTTTCATTAATTTCGAGTTGAATCGTATCTCTGAACCGAAAGACCTATGACTCGTGGTTTTTGACTTTTCTCGAATCGTTGAGTCAACCTGTTGGTTCCCACTCAAAATTTGTAATAAAAACTTAGAGGTTACATGGAATCGAACGTGAACTCTCATGCTTGTAGGTGTACATCCTGTACCACTGAACCATGTTGGCTATAGATGTTTATTTTGAACGTATTTTTAATTTATAAAAATCAAAGATCAAAATTTATAACTTTTACCAACTGTTTAATTTATTTGAATGATAATTATAGGCATATATATTAGAAAATATAGTGATTCAGTAATCGACCATGAATCTTCGATTAACGATTCGATTCTTAAAAATAAATAATCGATTCACGATTCGATTCACGATTTAAAAATCTTGCTCCCAACAAATGCCAAGTCTGCTAGTATCCTGAATTATATTGATCCCATATGCACTATCTGCAAGAATGCTCAAGAAGATATCACTCATGTCCTTTTGACCTGCCCAGCTGCTTCCAAAGTCTGAGAAAAACTCTGTGGGGAATCTCACAATCTCTTCACTACTTTTAGATCCTTTCATGATGTAGTTGCAGGAAATCCTACAACCACACCCTATTGATAATCTATGAAGTAATCTAAGAAACCATGATGAAATACTCAATATCTTTTATTAAATCTTAGAACAAGTACAAAGATGATGAGGGAAAATAACTTGAAAAACAAATAACTCTCTCTCTCCTAAATATCTTATCTCTGCTCACCAAAAAGATCTCTCTCTACACACAAGGGTCTCTCGCTCCTTTTATAGGAGTTTACATAGTGGAGGATAGCTGATAAAGCCCCTAATTTCGGATCTGGCACACGTCAATGTCGCATGGACTCTATCATTGCCGCACGGTTTCTTTACTGCCGCATATATCTTTACACTTTTATCGTGACTTAAGTGACGTCATTTGGTTCGTCATCTTGGATATGTCGTATGCGTTCGTGTTCGCTTACTTCTAAGGGGTTACTTCACATACAAAATGAGTGTGCGGTATTTTGCACCCACATTTTGCCTCTTCTCTTATCGTTCTTTCAAAGAAGGAGCGGTGAGAGAGATTCTGATTTTACTTTTGCCGCACCAATTCATCTTTTCATATTCCTTTTGACTGACAGTATTCCGAGATCTCGGCATGACTATTCCCACGTGTTGACTTCACCACTTATCATTCGACACGTCCCTGCAGGATTTGACAACTGTCTCTTCATATCTATCTTGTCATTAATGCGTCCGTAAAAAGAGATATCTCGGGAAAGGAGATATGATCCTGTATATACTCCTGTACGCTCGTTCTTCACTTTTTTACTCTTTCTCTCCTTTTCCGTTCTCTGCAGCTTTTACTGTTCAGCTGTTCTTCAGTTTTGTTCAATTTTTGATTGATCATCACACTCTACTTCGCGCCTTCTTTCCATTTTTAACTGTTTCTTCTATCTTCTTCTTACTTTTTCTCGGTTGTGAACTCTGTTTTTCGTTATCATCTTCTTCTTAATCATTTTTGTCCTGATCATCTTGATTAAATCCCTCTCATCTTCAATTCCCATTCTAAAAATGCCACTTAAACCAGGTTGGAAGAATGTTAAAGAGTTCAATAGATTAAAGGATGAATTCGATCATAGAGGTTTTACATTATCCATTCCTCCTGGATCAGAATCTACTTCTTCTCTTGAACCTAAATGGTTTTCGCTTGATCAATGGAACGATCAGAAAATCATTATTTTGCTCGAGCAGCAGCTCGCTGGTCTTCCCATTCCCCTTTACAATCCTAAAATTCCACTATTTTACGAGCTTCTATCTTATGCGAAGTTTTTGCGCGACATATTCCAACCGAGTGGTGATTGTATCAGGATTATGGTGGAATATGCTCGTCGTGCCGCCGGGTTAGAATCTCTTTACCTAGAAGATGCAAGGAACCCAAAACACGCGTAGAAAGAAATCATTCCAGTAGAGTACACTATTGAGAATTTCTTCCTCCATTATGAGGTTGGTATTATGAAGAATAAATCAACTCGCTGGGGCATTCGCTTGAAGAGAGCGGATGGCTTCGCAGAATATCAAAGAATCATGCAGGATGTTGACTTTCATGACACCTCCAATAACACCGCTCGTAAATCAAAGGATGTTTGTTGGGGGGAGTATCCTATCATTTTGGAGGGTCCTTACGTCTCTGGTAAGGGTGCTGATGGTTCAACTCTTCTGCTCCCTGCGAATCTTGCCTCCTACAAACCTTGGGAGTTTAAATGGCCCGAGGATAATGATGTGGTGCGTTATCTTTTACTTTATCTTTCCGCTTATTTTCAGTGCCCTCTCTTATTATTTTCTCTGTATTCAGATTTGTAAGTAGAATAAGAAGGCTAACAAGAATGCGTCATAGGCGTCAAATTCGCACGAGAAGGAAGTAATAAATACTCATTTAAATTTTAACAATATTGTTGCCTCTGTTTCTTATCTTTCATTGTGTGCGTAGGAGGAGACTGGAGACGCTGAGGGTCTCAATGATGATGTTCCTCTCCCTAAAGTTGGTAGTGTTTCTTCGAAGGCAAAGGATAAGGGAAAAAAGCCTACCCCTAAAAAGAGAAAATTATGTTCTCCTGCTTCCCCAAATACTAGCTCTTACGATGACGTGTTACCTCTTCCTGAAAACTCCACCTTAACATCTTCTATGGAGAAATTATCAAGTATCTTTTCCAACTCATTAGCTTCTATTAATGATGGTGGACTAACTCGCACGTGTGATGCGATTGCTAAGATTTGTGATGCTCCCTCTTTTAGTCATGAGTGTTTGCAAGGAGTTGCCTCTGCTTTAACTCCAAATTTCCAATTCGCGCTTGGGTCTTTGGTGAGTTTTCTTATTGTGCGTCAGTTTTCGCTTAGGTTTCATATTTTATTGGTTCACTTTACCTCTTCATGTGCTATAGTTTTCTTCCTCTGCTATTTGTTATACTATTATTTTTGCACGTGTGCGTATTTTCATTCCTTAATTTTATTTTATATATGTGCGTTAATTCTTATTTTCCTGTTGTTTGCTCTTTTCTCTGATTTCGCACGTTCCATCGTCTGAACTATTTTCCTGCAAAATAACGTTAGGTATATTTTTATGACCATGTTTGTGTTTCTCGTGAGGTCTTATCGCGCCTCCCTAGTTAGAGGTCTTATTTTGCCTTAATGTATTATTTGTGGTTGTGCGACGAAATCGCAGGCGGTCTTTACATTTTCATGCAATGACTCATTGATTTCGCCTTATAATTTCTCGTACTATTGTCTCTGCAGGATGTATTGATGCACGAATATGACAATTCTTATTACTCCCGTGAGTAAAAGTCTCATGACATTGGTGTCTTTGACACAATTCAGCTCCCTAATGGAGGGTTTCATCCTTATATTCCCCCTGACTGCCCCTTCAAGGAAGCTTACCCCTACCGGGTTAAGGTGGGCTCTTCCCATCCAATGACGCAACAATCAGTTGTGTTCGCGGTCTCTTATCCCTACGCCGATATGGCTTATGGTTACAAGACCGCACCCTAAGTAGAGTTTCTTGAGGACCAAGTGTATCATAGTCAGGACTTGCCAAGAGCGGCCAGGTACGCTCCAGATGCCCCAGGCAATCTTGACTCAACCGTGTATCTCGGCGCCCTGATCGAGTTTCTACACTCCTTAGGAGAGACCTTCTCACCTTAGTCTTACGACTAAGGCGTCTCTGCTGGATGTGCATTCATTTCACCCCAAATCTCCATGACTCAGGTTCCAGGGTCGGTGTAACTTTCTCATGAGTCATGCTAACTAGGTTTTCCCCAATTATGACGTGCGTTAGGTCTTATTACTGCCTGTTTCTATTATGCGAACTAGGGTGCACGCCACAATTGGATGCCTAGCCTCCCAAATTAGAGGTTTTAACTTCTGTTGCCTTCTATTAAGGTCTTATTATAAGGTCTTATTTTTTCCTTTTTCTCTTATATATATAAAGAAGAAGAATTTTTCATTTTCATTCATACTCTTGATTAGTACAATTCTGATGTCTTCTTTCTTCAATTATTCTCTTATATAATAAGTTACTTATTGTAAATAGCTTTTCAACTTTTTCACATCCTTCATCCCTTCTGCTTTATTAGGTTCGCATAATGACCATTTCTTCTGTCATGTTTAGATTTTCGCACGTACCATACTTCTTCAAATATGCTTGGCTCCAAAGTTGGTTAAGTTTTCCTTCCTCCTTTTGTCCCCTCTCCATTAATTCGTATATTCAATTTAAATGACCTTCTTAACTATGTAAGGTCCATCCCATGCGTTATTCTTCATTCCATTTCCACTTTTCTGGAAGGGCGGTATTTGTCTTAATACTAGCTCTCCTATCTTGAATTCGTTCTTTTTGATGCACTTGCTAGGTTCGTCTTCTTGTGCGGTTGTTGTCTCCTTAGCAGAAGTCTTGTTTATTTCTATGCCCTTGTTCACAACATCGACCATTAACCTATCACTTCGCTTGCCTTCTTGTATTTCCTTTTTCCAATCTCTTCGTTTGCCCGCGCGTTCTTCACTTTTGTCAACATCAATCTCATGACAGGCTTTTCCCTCATTTGGATCTCCTCTTATTACTCCAATGCCTTGAGGTAGTGGAAATTTGATGCATTGATGAAAAGTTGAAGCCACTCCGAGGATGCTGTGTAACCATGGCCTGCCTGTCAAGGCATTGTATGGAGACTCTACATCAACCACGCAGAATACTATTTCTGTGGTGATGGTCTTTAGAGGGATCCGCATCGTTATTTCTCCGTTCGGCTTATTGGCTGATCTATTGAAACCATAAATCTTATAAGTCGAAGGGATGAGGTCGTCATCTCTGTCGCCTATAGTCTTGTAAGTATGGTAAAAAAAATATATCAACTGAACTACCAGGATCTATCAATATCATGTTTATTTCCCATGCGTTTGCATCATCATCTTCCTCTTCTTCAGTCTTTGCTTTTGGGTTAATCTCCAGTTTGACAACTAATGGGCTTTCATGCAATTCTCCTCCTCCTGGTACTTCTTCTGTATTGAAGGAGATGGGTTCCCTCTGCCAATCTTTCAGAGGTGATATTTTCGCCAAGTTGAGTATCTCTTTCCCATTATTGTCTCTTGCATGAACTCGACTTAAGACATTGTCATGGAAGTCTTCTATACTTCTGAATGAGTGTATTATCGAGTTACAGTATAAGTTCGGTGCGTTCGCTCCCACTTCAATTAAATATGTCTTTTTTCCAACCTCCACTCCTGGTGTCTGCCCCTCTGGTGGTGGTGGTAAATTCTGTTGTTGTGGGACTAGAAAGTGGTTTAATTTTCCCTGATCAATCATTCTTAGTATAATTTTCTTCACATTTCGACAATTGTTGGTGGTGTGACCGTGGAAACGATGATAAGCACAAAACTCTCTACTTCTTCTTCCGGGTGGTGGCTCATGACCCATATTTGGTGGTTCTGGTATGTCTTCCATTAAGAATACCGCCACCCAGATTTTGTCTACTGCGGTATTTAGATGCGGCATTTTTATTTCTTCCCAGACTGTTCTACTCCCTCCTGGGCCTTGATTATAGTATCGCTTCCCCCCCCCCCCTCCCCATATCCTTCTGCTTGGTTATCTAGCCTTATTATCTTATTATTTCTTGCATTGTTATTATATTGTCTTTTTTTATATTCTCTTTCATATATTTCTTTATCTATACTGCTCATGGCTACTTGCTTTTGCTTATCTTCCATTACCATCTGTTCTTGACTTCCTTGGGATGTGCTTGCAACTGCATTTGTTATCTTTGGGAGTAAGCTTTCATTCACTTCTTTTGCGTTTGTAACCGCAACTGGATAAGATTCCATTTCTTTTTGCTTTTCTTCGAGAGCGATGTACTCTTCTTGGTACTCGCGCAGCTCTGACATTGTTATGGTATCCTTTATCTTGAATATCTGCGTATATAATAGATCTATTGGAAAAAGTGCGTTAATGAAAGCTAATATGAGATTCCTTTTATCCACTCTCCCTGCCATTTCACTACACATGGTCCTCTAACGCGTGGTTAAGTGCTGCAATCCCTCATTGATCCTTATGTGTAAGCTGAATACCTTCTATATCCCTGGTCGTAACATGTTGTTAATGATGTATGCTCCTAAGAATATGCTCTGTAAATGATTTAATGATGTTATTGTTCCCATAGGCAATCCCTCAAACCATTGTAAAGCTTCTCCTGTTAGACTGGCAGGAAAATACTTGCATAAGACCACATCATTATCTTCCCATTATAACAGAGATCTGTTGTATGCCTTTATATGCTGCACTGCACAAGTGCTTCCATCAAAAATATTAGTAAATACAGGCAAAGTGCATTTAGATGGTACTCCTGTCATTTGTATATGCCGTGTGAATGATGTTTTTCCTGCTTCTTCTATGGCTTCATCTAATTGTCTCCTACCTCTATCTCTCCGCGTTGTCATCATTGCTCTCACTTCTGCTAATTCTTTTAAGATTACTTCATTCATGGTTTGGTATGCGTCTTGCTGCACAGGTTTTTTCAGCCGTGCTTCCCTTAGTCTGTTGTCATGCTTATTTTGACGCACTGCCTCTTGTAGTTCTCTTTCTTCCTCCTCTTCTCTCCTCCTCCTTCGTCTATCCCTTTCATTTCTTTCATGCCTTGCATGGATCTGTGCGTCAATATTCCTTTCATTTTTTTCTTCGCGCTCTCTTTGGTTTCTCAGCATTTCTCTACCATGTAGTATCATCCTCCCCTGTTCTTCATCAATTTTATCATCCTGATCATGATGTACGCGATTATGTTCATCTTGCCGCTCATTGCGATTGCCTCTGCGGTTTTCCTGTGTGCGATAATATTTGCCTCATTGTGCGCATTGATCATCTACTTGTAATTGTTCTCTGCGATTGTGACCGCGCTCTCCTTATATATTATCGCCTACTTGAAAATTTTCAACAATGCTGTTATCTAAGAGCTTCTCTTGTCTGATATCCCTGCGGCTAGATCGGCTACGCCTTGACGTGCTCCTACTTGTCCTTGACCTTGAGCTTGCACGTGTGGTACTTCGTGACCTCTGTTCTTGTAATCTGTTATTCTCTTCTCTTAGCTCATCATTCTGATGCGTCAAATTCGCGCATGCTTCTTCTTCTTTTATTCTTTCTGTGACTAATCGTTGTCGGAGCTCCTCTATGGTCATGTTCTCTTTATTTTCTCTTATTACTCCTTCCTCACCAGTTCTTTGCTCGTTTTCTTCCATCGTATCTATATCTGTAGTATGGACACTTACCGCATCATAGTTTATGGTGTTTTTCTCATCCTGTATGTGTTGGATCTGAGATTGTACTTGCGTTCCGCGATTGTTCCTTTCTCCCATCCTTGATGATTCAACGATTTCACTCCTTCTTCTTCTCGCGATTCTTCTACTCCTCCTGGTTGCTATTAGTTGTTCTGTTGTAGATGCTTGTCGTGCCATCCATTTTCCCTTGAAACAATATCTTCTCTTGACAAAGAAAAAAGTACTCTTCACAGAATCAAAAGTGGTATGAATTAAAACTACTTTTCTGAGACAAAAAATTTAGGTTGCGTTTTTCAGATCTTAGACTTTTAAAAATCTCAAAGATTGTTAATAGAGCGATGAAAAACTATGAATGACTTCAAACTTATTCTTAAAGGGTGAAACCCATAGGGTATATCATCCGAGCTGTTTTCTAGCGCCAAAATGCAGTTGCAGGAAATCCTACAACAACACGCTATTGATAATCTATGAAGTAATCTAAGAAACCATGATGAAATACTCAATATCTTTTATTAAATCTTAGAACAAGTACAAAGATGATGAGAAAAAACCCTAACTTGAAAAACAAATAACTCACTCTCTCCTAAATATCTTATCTCAGCTCACCAAAAAGATCTCTCTCTACACACAAGGGTCTCTCGCTCCTTTTATAGGAGTGTACATAGTGGAGGACAGCTAATAAAGCCCTTAATTTCGGATCTGGCACGCGTCAATGTCGCATGGACTCTATCATTGCCGCACGGTTTCTTTACTGCCGCATAGATCTTCACACTTTTATCGTGACTTAAGTGACGTAATCTGGTTCGTCATCTTGGATATGTCGTATGCGTTCGTGTTTGCTTACTTTTAAGGAGTTACTTCGCATACCAAATGAGTGTGCGGTATTTTGCACCCACACATGATTGGCTCACTAGCTGGTTATACAATGGCAACCCTAATTCAAGCTAGAATGCTATATTTGCTACTATTTGTTGGTTTATCTGGAAAGCCAGATGTGATATTGTATTCAGAAACACTAGCACTTCTGCTGAGAATATTGCTCTGAAGATCACTCAACACTTATGGTCTTTTAATATAGTGATAAATAATCCAGGGCATATTCTGAACAATCTCTATTACCATGACACTGATAATGACCAGCAGCTGAGAATTGAGACTTGGTCAGAAACCACAAAGAGAAATTTGGCATCACTATTAGCATGAATATTCTGGAAGTAAATAATAACATGTCTAATGGGGATCTACAATCATTCACTAACTTTTCCCTTGTTGCTTTGTCCTTCTCAGGTCAATGTGTGGGAGCAAGAAACTACAAAGACCCTACAATTGGACTTAGCAGAGCAGACAGAGGAGCTCAACTAGCTCTGGATTGGGGCAAGGAGATACAGAAGTCCATCATTGACTTTGCTGCAAAAGATGAAGAAATTCTACAAGCCATTTAGAAAGGTTATCAAATGGAAGTTCGGGAAAGATTTCAAGGAAGTTTCACCCTCAGCTATGGTGGAAATTTTGAAGCTATTGATTTTACACTTGGCAGATTAATCAAGCTATCTCCTCAGCAAAACACTAATGCTATTAGATTGGCTCACATATCTAGTCACTCTACTTTACTTCAAAATTTAAATTGGAAAGGTCCCAACCTTCAATTTTATTTTGATGCTTTATAGTCTATTCTAATTCCCACTATTAAGGATAACTGTAATAACATTCACCAAAATTTGGGGGTTCATCATGGAGCTAGATATTGCCCAGATGGCCACATTTTGTACCAATGAGTTAGTTGCTCTGTTGAGCAACTTCTCTCTTTTTCCTATAAAAAAAAAGATTGATTTTATACATGTGGCCTAATATATTTAGTGGGTAGAACATCAGTTCAATGCACGAGAGAGTTCAACGAAGAAATTGAGTACAACGTCATTTTGTGAAGTACTACACGTGTATAACTTGATCAGACATAGTAAAAAAAGCTTACCTCCTTCAGAGTGGTTCAATGGTTCTATAAAACCTTTATGTTTTCCTCAATATTCTATAAGATTTTCTTCATTTGGTTTCATTTGGTTTCATTGGGTTTCATTTCCTTTTTAATTTATTGGTGCACTTGATTATGTTTTTGTAAGTAGGAGCAGCTTAAAAAAGACAAGTTAACATATTTCAAGTAGATGTTATCTAGCAAAAGAAGTTCATCAAATTTACGACAGTATGTGGTTATCTAGCTAACAAAGCCATTTATCCGGTCTCCATTGAATGAAAAACCAAAAATCCTGGCTGAGTTCAAAGTAAAACTCGATTCTTCATGGGCATTATTATAGGTAATTTTAGAAACCCTAAAAAGGATTTAAGTCGTTGGCTTTTATTCAAGTTTTTAAGTTTTTTGTAGCAGGTCCCCTTAAAATTATCACAAAAGATAGCTACAATGATGATTTTACCGTTAATGGATCGTCAGTACGGTGAAAAAATGATGGCAAGATATGCCGCTTATTAAAAATATATGTTCACAGATTCAGAAGTCCATACGTTTTGATAGAAATACTAGGGAGGATAAGACTGTCTACTGCAATTTTTGAAGTTGGGGAAGTGAGCTAGAATAGATTTTGCATTCATTCAAGCTCATCTCTCCATGCTACAAAGAGAGAGCATCCTGCTCCCAGCTGAACTTGGTTAGCATCTGTATATCTAATGTTCATAGTATTGGAAACATATCTTGTTAGATGTATTAACGCTAGCCCAATTGAAGCTAGGAAAATTATTACGACTCTTTCAGTTTTTTTATAAGCAGTGTGGCATAATTTGTGTGACTGTGAGCCTTATTACTGATGTACTTGATGTGCCCAGACATTCATGTATTTATTTCCTTCTATCTCTTTTAGGTGGTCTTTTATTATAGATTTCATTATGATGGATTGGGATCTTTGTAGATATATATAATCATAGAATATTGATGGCGATCTAGATGCGGTTAAAATAGTGGAATCATCCTCTTCCGGGATCTTTATGGAAGTCCGGCTAGATTTTAGACTATTTTAATTGATTAGAAGATTCGTCCATATTATGTTTAGGCCAAATCTGTTTGTAGGTGTGTACTTAAATGGATTGTATGTAGTTTCTAGGTTAGTTACTTTTGGTCATACGCTGCACAATTGGTAATTTTGGTATTTTTATCAGCTTTATGTTCAACAGTAGCCCTGCTTTACTAATCATTTATACTTAGAACTTGACAATTGTGTTCAAGTATTTGTATCTACAGTAACCTGAGTCTAGAATCTCATGTGTTTCTCCTTTTTCCACTGCTATAGGAACCAACAGTAGATCAATAAATTGGTTAAAAATGTGTCCCCATGAACATGAAACATGTGAATCCTTTTACAGATCTTGCTTTGCTGAGCCCTTAAGTTGCATTGTTAATTTTGCAGATCTATCCGTAATCATGGTCACTGAGATGTCTCAAAATCAGATGTCGGAGTCGCTTTAAACCCTGGAAGAGCTAGAAACAGCAAAGAACCCATATGATTCTGTCGTAGTATGGGTAAAAGCACTCATGCATTGGGAGAAATCAAATTGACTGGGCGGGGATATTAATTATCGCAACAGCTAGAAGTGAACAGGCTCTGAAGTGAGTACTTCTAAACACATTGGAACCAATATATGTATTTCTGGTTACAAAACCTGGGAAGGAAAGGAAAGAGGTTTTTAGTATTTTTGCTTCATTATAAATTTTACTTCCATTTCTTCTACATACAAGACAAGATTGACGGTTAGTACATAAGAAATTGCACGTGGGCACCAAAGACATATGGACTCATTTTTACCAAGATGTAAACTTCATTCCTGAGACTTGCATTATGCTATTTATCCACCATCAAGTTATACATATCATTTTCAATGATTAATTAACAGTGAAATGCAAATCTTTACGTCCAGTAGCATAATTCTCTGGGATGATGAATTTAAGCCCGTGCTAGCCACTAGTTTCATTAGTATGAAACTATGAATGACAAATAATAATCACGTTGCGCGATTTTTTCTCGAAAATACTAAAAAAAAATTTGTAGCTGACGAACTGTAATATACATGTCGATCAAGTTAGAATGTAGCCCGTTAGATTGTGACTAGCTTTTTCTTTTCTTGGAAACTATTTTGAGGGGTATTTATGTACTTGCATCAAAGGAACCCTAAAAATAGGATTGATTTCTTGTATTAATGGGATGAGACCAGAAATTTCTCTTTCGTTTTTTCTCCATCAGCCGTACGCCCACTTCTTTCCCCTTCGATTTTCTTCCAACGCGGAAAACCAATGGTAAATAGTAATTCAATTTGATTCTAAAATTTATATGCAGGAATTCAATTTAATTCTAAAATTTATATGCAGAAAATTGAAAGTAAGCTGACGATCGCGGTGGTGATATCTTTTCATATGGCATATCAAATGTAACCTTAATGCTTGATCTCATAATTAATACGATGAAAATAGTTGCAAGTATAATACACATCTAATGTATGTATGACGTGATGTTTCTTTGTATATGAGTTGTTATACGTATCCGTATTTTAGTCTGAGAACTCATAATGTAGATCTTGTTTTTTCTTTGTCGATTTACATTAGACATTACAGCCATGTGATTTATTTTTTTAATTGAAAACACTTGTGAATCTTAGATCCAATTCCTAGGTTGAACACCATAGATCCTCTCTTCAGATATGCTACTAAGAAATAAACACATAAGAATAAAAAACTCATAATCCGGATAACTTTTCATATGGTTCGAAAATTATGCTTCTACATAAGCATATATTGTGGAATTAAAAAGAGATACTTATCTAGTCTTACGATATCAAAGGGCTCTATGACATTAAAGAAATTTAGTAAAGGGATGTCATTTTTTTTTTTACTAACAATCCAGATATGATCAAAAGCAGTTCTCTGAGTAAAGCATAAGCATGGGACGACGTAAAAGGTACCTCAGATCTGTTACTCCTCTTCATCCTGACGCGTAGCCTCATTCTCCCTCTGACGTGCCGCATCCTCCAACTGACGTACTACGTCATCCAGCTGACGTGTCAGAGCTGCCAACTGACGTGTGAGAGTTGACTGCTGAAGTCTCAGAGCTGCCTACTGAAGTGTCAGGTCTGCCATCTGACGTCTCCGATCTGCCCGCGCCTGCTGGTATGCCAGCTCTATCTGCTCCCATTGGCTTGTCAGATCTGACTGCTGCAGTGTGACCTCTGCTGACTCCTGCTGACGTGACAGATGTTCCTGATGACGTGTCAGGTCTTCCACCTCCTGATGACGTGTCAGGTCTGCCCTTTCTGTTGGCCAGTCAACTCTGCATGCTGACGTGTCAACTCTACCTGTCTAGCTGTCAGCACTGCCTGCCTACACGTCCACTCTTTCTGCTGATGTGTCAAGTTCGCCTTCTGACGTGCTAGAGCTGTTGCTGATTGCTGTTCCTCCTTTTCTTCCCTATAGAACTGGGCTTCGATACGGATCATAGTCGAAATAATCCTTCTAACTAGTTCTGCTAGTGTCAAACCCAACATTATCCATGGGCTTGTGAAGGTGTGGGGAGATAGCCTGGCGGTCCAGCATACCCTTCCAGCGAAATCCAAGCATACAAACAAATAGTACCACTGCAAGATGATGTAATTTAGCATAGATAAGATTAAAATGATCTTTTTTATTAACATACTAAATGATTATGAATGTTTATCTTGGTTTTTACCCCTTTCTGGTTGACTATGAGTGATTCAACATTTGGTGCACAGTGCAACCATGTCCAATTCCTGGAAGAAAAAAATTAGCAGAATAACAAATAAGTAGTGGGACAAAATACGCCCTAAGGTTATTATTATAGTTTAGGAACTGAAATATATCGACACTTCATTAAAACAAGTTTGTTGTTTGAGTAGTATAAAACACATACCTTGCATCCCAATCAACCATGATGTCCCATCCAAAACATAAAATGGTGTTTAGGATGGCAAATGTTAACCACCAACTACCAAATTGCACCTCCCAATGCTTCTCGTCCTTGATCAAAAGTTTCATTGTGGAAAGACTCGTCACTGTAATGGTCAAGGCATGTTTGAATGCTGAAATATACACGACCAATCAGTCCCATAATAAATTATTTAACTGTAAAATACATGTTGAAATATACACGACCAATTAGTCCCATAATAAATTATTTAACGGTAAAATACATGACTAGAATATAAAGCATACAGTTATCACCTACATACCATTTAGATACTGCAGTCGCTCATTTCTCTTATAGCCAACCATCAAACTTTGAAGGAACCGGTATCCAAATGGAATGCATGTTATAATAAGGCAAAGAACAAGTCTCAGACGAGATTTGGGTCCAAACAATGATTCTTTACCCCCACTAAGTAACACCATGGTGAATATTGCAGCAAGCATGTCGGATAGTACCTAAGACCTCATCAAATTAGTACAAGATATTCATCACAATACTCGGAAAACAAAATAATAACATTCAAATCCTCAAATTTTTCTTCCCACTTTTTCTCCAACCAAACATTTTAATGTTTAAAAGCCCCAAAGTCGACCTCGAATTTAAAGTTGTAAACAGCCATTCAAACAGTTGAACAAACACCTAGCACGCACACTTGGTCGAAATCCTTGTTTCGGGGAAAAAATAATCCATGCTAACTAAAGAAAAACTCCCATGTTTTGATTATACTCCCTCCGTTCCACTTTAGATGATTTTCTTTGAGTTTTCACGCAGATTAAGAAATAGAGAGAAATATGAAGAATTTCCATCTATACCCTTAAAAAAGTCTTCAAACATTAATTGTTATTAGTGTATTTAAAAATAAATTTATATTTCCAAGACAAAAAGTAAGGGTGTTACTGGTAGTTTTGTGAAAAAAAAATGAAAACTTTGAAGTATTATGAAACAAAAGAATAACCCTAAAACATAGAATGAAATGGAACCGAGGAAGTATTTAAGCTTTCCAATTAATATCCGATTTGTGCACTAGGTCTAGGTTCAGTTATTGGGCCGACCGAGTGAAGTGAGGAAAGACTTTATATGACCTTTTTTTTTTTTTTTGTAAAATCTAAGTGATTAATTGACACAAAAAGATTGGATTTATTTTTGGTTGTGTGCGCTTGAGAATTCGAAAATTCCCCTATACTTTTTCTTACAGAACGAAAATATCATTTTTTCTGAAACGACACGAAAGTATCATTTTTCTGAAACGGTGCGGAAGTATCACTTTTTCTGAAACGAGACGAAAGTATCACTTTTTCTGAAACGGGGTGAAAGTATCATTTTTTCTGAAACTGAGCGAAAGTATCACTTTTTCTGAAACGGGGCGGAAGTAATTCTTTCTATGAAACGACGCGAAAGTATCACTTTTTCTGAAATGGGACGAAAGTATCACTTTTTCTAAAACATGCGAAAGTATCACTTTTCTTGAAACACACTTTTTCTTAAACAGGGCGGAAGTAACAATTTTTCTGAAACGACACGAAAGTATCACTTTTTCTGAAACGAGACGAAAGTATCGACGAAAGTATCACTTTTTCCGAAATGGGGGGCGAAAGTATCACTTTTTCTGAAACGGAGCGAAAAGTATCACTTTTTCTGAAACGGCGCGAAAGTATCATTTTTTCTGAAACGAGACGAAAGTATCACTTTTTCTGAAACGTGGCGAAATTATCACCTTTCTTGAAACGCACTTTTTCTGAAACGGAGCAAAATTATTACTTTTTCTGAAATCGAGCAGAAGTATCACTTTTTCTAAAACGGCGCGAAAGTATCACTTTTTCTGAAATGAGATGAAATTATCACTTTTTCCGAAACGGGGAGAAAGTATCACTTTTCTGGAAACACATTTTTTCTGAAACGAGACGAAAGTATCACTTTTTCTGAAACGGGGCGAAAGTATCACTTTTTCTGAAACAGTGCGGACGTATAACCTTTTTTTTTTTAAACAAAACGAAAGTATCATTTTTTCTGAAACGGGGTGAAAGTATCATTTTTTCTGAAACAGAGCGAAAGTATCACTTTTTCTGAAACGGGGAAGAAGTAACACTTTCTATGAAATGACGCGAAAGTATCACTTTTTCTGAAACGAGACGAAAGTATCACTTTTTCTGAAACATGCGAAAATATCACTTTTCTTGAAACACACTTTTTCTTAAACGAAACAAAAGTATCACTTTTTCTGAAACAGGGCGGAAATAACACTTTTTCTGAAACGACACGAAAGTATCACTTTTTCTGAAACGAGACGAAAGTATCAATTTTTCTGAAACGGAACGAAAGTATCACTTTTTCTGAAATGGGGGCGAAAGTATCACTTTTTTCTGAAACGAGACGAAAATATCTTTTTTTCTGAAACGGGGCGAAAGTATCACCTTTCTTGAAACACACTTTTTCTGAAACGGAGCAAAAATATCACTTTTTCTGACGTCGGGCAGAAGTATCACTTTTTCTGAAACGGCGCGAAAGTATCACTTTTCAAACGGGACGAAATTATCCCTTTTTCCGAAACGGGGAGAAAGTATCACTTTTCTTAAAACACACTTTTTCTGAAACGGCGCGAAAGTATCACTTTTCTGGAACGGGGCGAAAGTATCACTTTTTCAGAGAGGAAGCGAAAAGTATCACTTTTTCTGAAACGGGGAGGAAGTATCACTTTTTCTGAAATGGCGAGAAAGTATAACTTTTTCTGAAATGGCGAGAAAGTATAACTTTTTCTGAAACGGGGCGAAAGTATCACTTTTCTTGAAACGCACTTTTTCTGAAACGGGGCGGAAGTATCACTTTTTCTGAAACGACACGAAAGTATCACTTTTTCTGAAACGAAACGAAAGTATCAATTTTTCTGAAACGGGGGCGAAAGTATCACTTTTTCTGAAACGGATCGAAAAGTATCATTTTTTCTGAAACAAGGCGGAAGTATCACTTTTTCTGAAACGCGCGCGAAAGTATCACTTTTTCTGAAACGAAACGAAAGTATCAGTTTTTCTGAAACGGGGTGAAAGTATCACTTTTCTTGAAACACACTTTTTCTGAAACAGGGCGGAAGTATCACTTTTTCTGAAATGGGGCGAGAGTACCACTTTTTCTGAAACGGGACAAAAGTATCACTTTTTCTAAAACGGGGCGAAAGTATCACTTTTCTTGAAACATACTTTTTGCTAAACGGCGCGAAAGTATCACTTTTCTTACACGGGGCGAAAGTATCACTTTTTCTGAAACGGAGCAGAAGTATAATTTTTTCTGAAAAGGGGTGAAAGTATCACTTTTTCTGAAACGACGCGAAAGTATCACTTTTTATGAAATGGGACGAAAGTATCACTTTTTCTGAAACGGGGCGAAAATATCACTTTTTCCGAACCGGGACGAAAGTATCAAACTTTCATGAAAGATACGAATTTTGACCCTTACACATTTAATCACTAAAGGAGAATGAAAACAACTCGAAATAACAAGTAACTAAAGTTTAATTCTATATACTAATGAATCGAAAAAGAAAAACCAGTCGACTACTAGAAACTGAAAGTATAACCCATCTTTTGTCCATTCTTAAATTAGCTATTCATCTGATTAGAATTAAGTAAACAATTCCTTTGGATTACCGTCGCTAACATTTACAAATCCTGATTTGCGATGATATTTTTAAGCTAGTGATAATATATTTTGATTTTTAAGCAATAAAAAATCTTTTTATCCTTGCAAAGACAGTTTTTGGATGTTAACAATGAAGAACAAACGAATTTTGGTTTTACTATTTTGATTCTAGTCGATCACATTGGTTATGATTAAATAATGGAAGAAAGATGAACAGTGGAAGCGATAGGTGGAATAGAATGTGGTCGCACATTTTTCTAATTCACCCCTATTTAACTTATGGTCAATTTTTTTTGACTATAAGTCAGCTTTCCCCTTAGGCGTTTTAGCTTTCCCTTTAACAAAATCTTTTGTTTGTTTTTGTAATTGACACCACCGTCCAAAGATCCGTTTAAAAAAAAATCCGTTTAAGGATCAAGTATTTTTGCTCAACGGTTAAGATATCATTTCATACATCAAGTTCCTGATTTACCCTTAGCATAATAAAAGGGTGATGGAAACCAGGGTTTTTCATTTTTCTCCGTCTCTCTCTTTATCTTCCCTCTTTCTATTTCTCTCTCGAATGATTAGAGAAGAACTAGGATTTTGCTTGAAGATTTTTTTAAATCGAAGATTTATTAAACAAGTAGAAGAATTTTAGACGCAATAAAACAGTAAATCAGACGATGATTCATAGTATATTGAAGAAATCATCAGACCTGATTCTGTTTGTCGTAGAATTTGGGGGTTTCATCATATATAATTTTTTTTTGCCTAATTCATGAAGTGGGTATCTTTAATTTTACATGAATTGATGATTCTTCATTTTCAGTTGATTCAATTTGATAGTTGGGTGTTTAATTTCTGATTTAGGTTTTTTTTTTTTTTTTTTTTTTCCTTGTGATTATGCCCATGGATCTTAAAGGTGCAGTTGATTCTAGTGTTCTACAAGATTCTGAAACTGATGGGTATGAATTGAGAACAACTAGTAATGTTAATGTAGTAGCATCAACCCATTTCGGATGCATATATATCTTCAATGTTAAGCGATGGTTATGAATTGGCGTTATGAACTAGCTAGGTTTGTTGTTTTATCAATATACAGTAGCATCAACTTAGAAATAGAATGATATGCTGCTGCTGCGTTTTTGATGTTTCATGATTAGTGTCACCGCCACATTGACAATTGTGTTTTAGCTGTGTTTTGTGCATTTTTGGATTAACATTGCATTATATTGTTATGTCGGGGCTTATTCGTAGATAACCTTCATGCCATTTGTAATTCAGTTGAGTTTGTGGATGTGCATGAGGTTGTAGCAAATGAACATGTCAATATTCAAAGTCCTGTAGACACCATGAGAGTATACTAGATGTGCTGTTGTGGGAAACTGAAACAAATTGCATTTCTAATTACGGGATGAATAACAATGAAGATGAGAAGGAGAGGTTTAAGAACCTAGGAGCTGTTAGGAATGTTGTCACCATTAGCCCAAGTCCTGAGGAAGCGAAGGAACATTTTCGTAAAGAGGAATATGTTAGGTGTTTAGTGCCCTACAGAGCCTTTTCTTACACAGACACCGATGGTACTAATTGTGCAGTTGCTCCTATGAGCAGGTTTGGTGATATAATGACTTTAAGGGTTCAGGAACATTTTATGCTTAAACCTGATTGCATCGTCCACCATGTTTTACAGTCCGTCGTGTTGTCAGAGATGCAGCATCTAGATTGCCTGGTGGTATTGGCACCAGGGCAGATGTTTGTGCTTAAATTAGAGATTCACAGTATATTGTGGAACATGTTTCTGATTTTGAACTAAATCAAGTTACTAGTGGAGCCCTAGACCGTCTGCACTACAAATATGCATTGATCATCCAAAATGCTTTTATAGTTTGTTTGGGTTTTCTTTTACTTGCAATATGCTAAATGTTGTTAAGGCATGTGATCCCTCAAAAAAAATTCAAGCCTATTTTAACCAATCTTTCCTATTTAAGGAGATAACAAGGCTAATCAGTTACTTAAAAAAGTTGTCTTAGATGTTTAAAACATACCTTTGAGAGTGAAGTCACCAAGTCCGTGAGGAAGACTTCACGATAGTTTGGGACCTGTAATATTAAATAAAATATAGTATCATAACTACACATTCTTTTGTTCACTAATCACTTTTTTGAAACTGATAATAGAATGTACATTTTGGTAAATTACTTACCCTTTTTGGGAGCAACACTGCCCAGATGGTTTTGCATAGACATATTAGAGAGCTCTTGTGCATATAATACAAGTAAACCACATATCCCACAGGTAAAAAGTAAGGTGCTATCTGTACAAAAGATACACTCCACACCGTTAGCAACCATTTTATAAATATATGATGATTAAATGTACATGCCATTGAAAGTTACCCAATGTAAGGACCTTACCGCCATAGGAAGCCATCTATTCAACACGAGGTGTAAAAGAAGGAAGAACATATTGCCAACGAAGATCACCAGCACCACCAGAAGAGTGTAGAAAGAGGTGATAAATTGATCTCCACCAAGATGTAGCACTTTGCGATAGTCGACATCATGCAACTCAAATATTTTCAAAAGCAATGCCCATCCTAGGACTCCAAGCATCTAGTAATAAATAAATGTCCAACAGTAAAGAACTAACTCTAAGGATTCCAAATCCTCAACACATATTGCCTAAAACAATAAAAGGAACACTACATACCGCCGCAAGAGGAGGATAGAATATATCGAATGTCTCGCGTCCTGCCTTCATGATCTTCAAGATTTTTTATCAATTTGATAAGACAATTTGGACTCACACAAAAATGTGCTCAAGCACAACAAACACACTTTGCAGTTTTGCACAAACAGAGGAATTTTATTTCCAGGCCCAAGAAACACCAATCTGCAGTAATAAGAATGTTTCTAGGCCCAGCATGGAAAATTTGTGGTAACTCATGAGACAGGTCAAGCACAATTCTCTATCATTGTGTCTCTCACCAATAGATTGAACCCTAAATTCCTTTACAGAAACGATAAGGAAAAGTATTTCCCCAAAATAAATTGGAAGACCCAAAATCATTTAAGTTTAATACATCCATGTACCAATTAGAAAACGATACCAAATTATTATACATCGTAACTTTTCGTCTTTTTTTGTTCGACTCTAAGGCTTCAAGCACATAATTTATCAACAAAAAACAAACATGACATTGACTGAAGGGATTAGACAAAGACAGAAATAAAGAATTGACTTAGATCTCATTAATTAAACGCCGAAATTGTTAGTACCCATTATTAAATACAAGTATCAGATTCAAATAAAAATCAATCAGATGAAATCGATAGGACAATATTTCAAGTACATACCATTAATTTTTAACAGAAGGAGAGAGAGATGATGGCAACGAGACACATTGAAGATCTGAACTAGGATTTTTCACTTTCTTCCTTCTTAAACTTACTCCAACACCGATATGATAACGAGTAGAGATGAAAAAGGATAAAGATGGAGAAGATGTCCTCAATCAAACCCTGACTTCAATGAATTTAATGGATGTTTGAGTAGAGGGGATTAAGATGGAGAAGATAAAGTCATTCTATGGCATTTTGCATTTTTAGCAGAAACAGTAGAGATGAAAAAGGATTTGTGGGTTTTCAGGTTGGTTTTGAGGTGTAGTACTGGTTAAATGTACTTATAGTAAAACAAGAAACCATGGCTTTTAACAATTAACTTGCCGTTAATAGAATTGCGCTTTCTCTGCTGGATCTTTTTTTGTCAGTTAGTGGGTGACGCTTTACATATCATGGGATGTACGGCAGAATAACAGATTTTGAGAATCTGAAAATCAAATCACGTGCAAGTTCTGTTTTGTGATGTAGTAAAAACATTTGATCTCGCAGATAAATAATTTTTTATTCATTATTTTAGTAGTAATTTTTTTTCCTCATTATTTTAACAGTTGACCGATAAAGAACAAAAAAAAAATATTTATACTTTTTGTTCGTCAATTTCATGATTAAACCGTTTGATCCTGATATGCAATAATCTACTAGTAGAATTAGAGGGTCATGATTAATTAGGGGATGATTTGCTAAATTAGCTGTTAGTACAGCAGCACAAACTGTAAAAAAAAAAAATTGATAATCATGGACGTGGGATCACACTATTAAAAAATAAAAATATGTGAAAAGGCTGTTGATTGATGAATTGTTTACCAATCATTTGGCACCCTGGATATTCTGTGCCCAGGATTATGCGGCTTCCTTTTGGAATTTATGGATTTGATGACGGCTGGTGGTCCCATTACTCAACATAAGTCTTAAAAATCAATATCAAATCTAAAGAGTCTCTCTCTCTCAAATAAATTGAATATTTGAAGCGACCAAAATTCTTCATGTACCGCATAGAAAAACAACACAAAACCGTCTCCTCACGATTTTCCAAATGGTGGGCCCAAAGATGATCCCTGCTGATTCAAAAAGGGTCATCACACGGGGTTATTTTAGAATGATTGTTTCCGCACCAGCATATCATTGACCCCAAGCCAGCCGTCTAAAACTCTGAATTAATGGCGAAAGTCGCGACATTATTTTGAACATTGTTAACCGTAGATTCAACAATCCGCTTTTTATTTTTATTCGCAATGTGCCACGTATTGAATCAATCGCAATGTGCCACGTAAATTGAATTTTGGGAAGAATGGTGTGAAGTGTGTACTCCCTCCGTACCTATTATATAGGCAGAGTTTGGAATTTTATTTATCCCACTAGATAAGTAGAGTCCTATTTTTAAGATAAATTTTCTTGAAATACCTTTATTTATTACGCATAGAAAATTGTGTTACTAATAGGACAAAGGGGAAAATAAAAAAAATTAGAAAAAATGATGACTTCAAAATAATTTTCTTAATTTAAGAGAATTAGTCCCTTCGCCTATATATGCAGTACATAGGGAGTAAAACAATTGGGAATTCATATCAGATTTTCCAATAAATAAATATATGACGCAGGAACCCGGGTTGAACCAATTAACTGTGACCCAATAATTTTATAGGTTAGTTTGACATCCGGGCTGGTTTTGAAAACGTTGATAATAAGGACCTTTGTGAATTCATGGATAAAGAAGAATGGATTGCGTAAGGAAGAAAAAAAATGATGACGAATGGTCCTACGATGACATTTATGAATTTTGAAAAATAAGTAAAATTGGTCACTGTCTAGTGTAAAGAAACATAAATATGATTGTACAAATACAATGACGGCAGTAATCCTCTTAAATCGTGCTCTCTCCATACCATATATATATAGGTGGAGGGGTCAATTCTCTTAGATTAAGAAAATTATCTTGAATTCATCAATTTTCACGTTTTTTTTTATTATACCCTTTGTCATATTAGTAACACAATTTTCCATGCATAATAAATAAGGGTATCTGTGAGAAATTTCATCTTGAAAATAGGACTCCGCCTATCTAGTGGGACAAAGAAAATTGAAAATTCCGCCTATATACTCCCTCCGTACCACATATATAGGCGGATTAGGTAAAATCTCTTAGATTAAGAAACTATATAGATTTTATAAATTTCTATGCTTTTTCTTGTTTTACCCTTAATTATAGGGAAAATAATCGTTTGGTCCTTTTTTAGGTGGTCCCATGTTTGTTTGGTCCTTTGGGAAAACGCCTTTACTGTTTGGTCCATAATAATTTAAAAATATTAAATGGTCCAAAGTACCCTTCCATGTTAATTCCAACTTATTTTTTATAGCAGTTCATTCGTCAAAATGAACTCCTATTAATTTCTACTTAATTTTTCAGAAAACCTATATAAACCAGAGTTCATTCCAGAAATGAACTCCTGGTAAAACACATATAAACCAGAGTTCATTCCAGAAATGAGATCCTGATAAAAACACATATAAACCAGAGTTCATTCCAGAAATGAACTCCTGATATCCAGAGTTCATTTCTGGAATGAACTCCTGATAAAAACTATATAAACCAGAGTTCTTTCCAGGAATGAACTCCTGATAAAAACCTATATAAACCAGAGTTCATTCCTGGAATGAACTGCAGTAGCATCATCTTCATCATCTTCAACATCAGCAACAAACACCATCGTCTTTAACAGCAGCAGAACTTCATCTTTAACACGAGCAGCAAAATCAAAGATCAAGATCTTCAACATCAAAATCAAAAAAATACATCCAAATAACATAAAAATCTTCATAGTCTTCATCATATTCATGGTCTACATCATCTTCAACAGAAGCAACAACAACAGAGAAGAAAGAAACACAAAATCATCGCCGTTTTCATCATCTCCATCTTCTTCAACAGCAGCAGCAGCAACAAATAACGAAGAAACACAAAAATCTCCGTCTTTTTCATCATCTTCATCATATTCAACATCAACAGTAGCTACATAGAAGAAAAAACCAAAAGATTATCATCCTTCTTCATCGTTTTCATGAGCATCAACAGAAAAAAAAAGAAGAAAAAAAATGGAGAGAGAAACTAGATCTGAAAATAGGAGGAGAGAGAAATTAATCTGAAATAAGATATTTTCTATTGACTTTTTCTATATATATGGTTCCAAGAGGGTATTTCTGCCACTACCTAGTGATAATTACATCATCCATGGTGTCATCCTAGAACCAAACTATAATTTTTATGACCAAACTATAAAATATTTTTCCAAAATGGACCAAACAGACAGTTGACTAGGTCAACTGGACCAAACTCTCTCTAATATATTATTTTTAGGACCTAATGGTATTTCCTACTTTAATTATATTCCCAACGTTAAATACATACACTCAATTATGATGATTCCTAAACAAATAAATAGGGGTAATAAGGGTAAAAGATAGTGATACACGGAAAAATGAAAATTCCGCCCGTATAATAGGTACGAAGGGAGTAACAAAAGTTACAGACCATAATAGAAAAGTGAATAGGAAGAAATTCCGCCCGTATAATGAGTGACTTGGGAGTTGTGCCAGGTGCGAAAAAAAGTTTACAGAAAACCGACTTTTCTTCTGGATTGGTTGATCCGGGAGGAACATCCAAAGATGTCTCTGATTCTGGATTAGATCTTAGATGCGAAGGTTTGGATGTTGATATACAAGGGAAACATGCTGAGAGTAATCATCGGCCATCGTTTGCTAGTAAGGTTAAAGGTAATCTATCTTCTTGGGCATATTGGTTGGATGATGAAGATCTTTTGGGTAAGATTGATAATCAACTTGAGGAATTAGATCTTGCAGCATCAAATAATGATACTGAACTGACATCTCAAATTCCGATAATTCAGATTAGTCCTGAAACTAGGAAAATGATGGGAAGAACAGTTGGGTATAAGTTTTTGAATGAGAAAGTTCGATTGATGTGGAAATTATAGAATAATCTTCAAATATTATATTTGAGTAAGGATTTTTATCTTTTTAAGTTTGCAGCTTTGGAGGATATGAAGCGAGTTGTTTACCAGGTGCCATGGTTTATTGGGGGACATTTTCTATCTCTTCAACAATGGGTTGCTGAGTTTAAACCTTCTGCGGCTTCATTGAAGAAATTGATTACTTGGGTTAGAGTTCCAGAACTACCAATTGAGTTCTATGATAAAAAAATTTTTGAAACAAATTGGAAACTCCATTGGTAAGGCTATAAAGTTGGATGTAAACACAGAGAATATATCTCGTGGTAGATTTGAAAGGATTTGTGTTGAATTGAATCTGGATAAACCTCTTCTTCCTCAAATCCGTGTTGGACATTCCGTTCAACGAGTTGAATATAAAGGAGCTAGCAATCTGTGCTTCAACTGTGGGATGGCTATTCGCAAAGATAGTAATTGTCCTGTGGTTGTATCACATCAAGCAAATCACTCACAACAACCTTCTAATCAGACCTCATCTCTGGATCTTGAGCAAGCTGTTGAAGGTTATGGTCCATGGATGGTCGTTAGTCACCGGAAAGGTAATCGATGAATGACTTCTCAGACGACGGAACTTTCTAGACAGGCTGATATTCCGTCTAGGGTAGCTAAGAATTATTTGGGTTTAAGAAACGGAAATGGGGGTCTGAATCCACGGTATACTACTCAAGTGGATAATCCAAGGCTAAAGGTGCACAGGAACCGAGCCGAAAAACCGGACCGTGTCGGAACCGTACCTGGTTTTGTACCGAGCCGAGGGACGGGGTACAGGTACTGGTCCAAACTATAGGAACCGAGGCTAGGGAGGTACAGGTACTCGGCCCTAACCATATCCCGTGCCGTCCCATACCGACTGTACCGATCAATATTGAACGTTAGATTTAGATATAATCTGACGGTGGTAGATTTCTAGCACATATAGAAATTAGGTTAGGGTTTAGAATCAGAAGTGTTTCATTTTTTTTTCCTTCTTCAGTTCTTCTTCTTCGCCGCTCTCCTCCTCTATCACTATGTTCATAAGAACACGCCACCATCACTGTTTTTTTTATTCATTCAACAACAAGTCCACAACAGGTAACTAATTTCTTTGATTATGATTATGATTGTGATGTTTCTATTTATTTATTTTTTGATTTTGATTTTGATTATTTTCTTCCTTTTGTGTGTTCAGTTAAATTTAGACTGATGAGTGATCGATCTATCTGTTGGGTACCTGAAATCTCGATCCTTATTGCAGAAGCAGCAAACCAGAAGAAGAAGAAATTTCTCTTGTAAGTTTTTTTGCTTTTTTTCTTCTCCAATTTTACTGATTCCTTATAGTGTTTATTGTTTAATTGTTTGATTTGGACTACTGGGTTAATTGATTTTTTTTTTAATTTGAGCTTGATTTGGTAAGATGCAATCTAGATCTGTTGGAAAATGAATGAAAAATCTTACCATAATATTGAAATTGAATTTGTTATTGATTTTGAGAATATTGAAATTGATTGTTGTGCCTCTAATTGATCTGTAACTTTTGTGATTTTAGTAATTAAGATTTTTCTTGTTTTTTTCCAGCATGATTCATGAAGGCTTGTAATCAGTTCAAGCCATTTCTTATTAGTATGGCATGTTATATTATGTCCAACTATGCACACATTACCATTAATGCATATAATTAGAGTCTGCCTATGTTATGTTACTTAGTCCTTTCATGCTGCTGTTGTTGTTGTTGTTGTTATTATGGCTTGTGAATTGAAATCATGTTTGTGTATATATTGTTTGTCAGTGATCAATCATGGATGCATCAAGTCCAGCTAGGGTTCGGAACATTATATGGCGCCATTTCACTAGGAGAAATGTTGTAGAAGCCACTTGTAATTACTGTGGAAAGACATTTAGGGCTCACATCTGCAAAAATGGAACATCTGCATTGTGGAAGCACTTAAAGACATGCACCAATGTTCCTAATCCTAACATAGCTCACATAATGCTTAGAACTTAGGCTTAGTGGTGTATGTGTAATGTGTAGTGCAGTGTAATGTGTACTGCAGCTTTACTATTTAGAATTTACTTTTAACTTTGATGTTTTATGTCTTTAATCTTTATGAACAATTTGTAGTATTTAACTTTATAAATTATATGTATGAAATTCACTTTTATTTTCAGTTCTTATTTTATTTGTGGTATTCTTTGTGGTTTTTGTGGTTTTAATATATGATTAGTGGCTTAGTGCATTGTGTTTGTGTATGTGTAGTATGTACAGGGTACTTATGTTTATGTATATTTGTGATTTCTCAGTGATCAATCATGGATGCATCAAGTCAAGCTTATACAATAGCTACTCCTTCACCTACTTCAGCTGTTACACCTACACCTGCTACAGATACAGTTGTTGGATCCTCTATCCAACCAACAGATGGAGCAGCAAAGCCAGAGACAGCAACAACAGATGTAGAAGTTACTTCTAATCAAATGGGTGGTAAGACAACATCTGATATTTGGAAACATTTCACTAGGAAAAATGTTAAAGAAGATGATTGTAACTACTGCAACAAGACAATAAAGGCTCATACTGGAAGGAATGGTACAAGTGGAATGTGGAAGCACTTTAACAGATGCAAGAAGAATCCTAACAAGCCAAAGGTAAAAGGACAACAAACTCTGACAGTAAAACCTTCAAAACTGGGTGAGCAGGATGGTCAGTTAGTCTCTACTATTTTCAGTCAAGAAAAATGTAAAAGGGCAGTTGTTGAGTTTATTATAATTGATGAGATGTCCTTTAGAGAAGTTGAGGGTGAAGGGTTTAGGAGATTGATGCGTATCTTAGAGCCTAGATTTGATGTACCAAGTAGAATGACTGTTTACAGATCTTTATTAGAAATGTATGTATAAGAGAAAGATAAGTTGAGAAATTACTTCAAGTCAAGCAAGCAGAGGGTTAGCTTAACAACAGACACACGGACTTCACCAAATAATTTCAACTACATCTGTGTAACAGTTCATTTTATTGATCAACATTGGAAGTTAGAAAAGAGAATTCTTATGTTTTCTGAAGTTAGTGGTCACAAAGGAATTGATATTGGTGAGATGTTGGAGAAGTTCTTGTCAGATTGGGGGCTTAAAGATGTTTTTTCGGTCACTTTGGATAATGCTAATGCCAACAAGGTTTCAATGGATTATTTGACCACTAGTATTGTTTCAATGACAAGGGCAGAAGAGAGAGCTAAGTACTTGCATGTAAGTATATGATTTATTTATTTTTACTTTCTAGTTAGAATTGTGTTTGTTAGTTATTACTTTGAACAAAAATCTAATACTTGTATCAATCTACATCTTTTCAGGTAAGGTGTGCAGCTCATGTACTTGCACTTGTTGTAAAAGATGCTGTAAGGGTCTACAACAAATCAATTGTAAGAATCAGGTCAGTTGTCAAGTATATAAAGGGTTCTCCAGCTAGGTTGGCTAAGCTTAGGCAATGTGCAAATTTAGTTGGAATAAAGTCTAAGATAACATTGATATTAGATGTTAAAACTAGATGGAACAACACATTCTTGATGCTAGAGGATGCACAAGTGTATGAAAGAGCTTTCACTAGGTTAGAAAGGTATGATAGGGAATATCAAAAGTAGTTTTATTTCCCTAAAGATAGTGAGAAAGATTTACCCAATGCTGATGATTTTGATATTGATGTTAATGTTGGTGAAGAAGAAGAAGTTTTTAGTGAAGAAGAAGAAGAAGAAGAAGAAGAACTTGATGTGAAAGGCAAGAAGAAGGCAATAGTGAAGAAACCTGCTCCATGTCAAGAGGACTGGATCTTTGCCAGAGGCCTTGTGAAATGTTTGAAGGTATTCTTTGATGCCACTGTTGTATTTTCAGCCTCAACTAAGGTAACAACACATACATTCTTATGGAAATTAGTTCTAATTTATGAACAACTAGTTGAGTTTAGAGATAATGTAGATGAAGATCCTTTTATTGCAACTATGGCTGCCAAAATGTTTAAGAAGTATAACAAATATTGTGGTGATTATGCAAAGATGAACTCTACAACTTTTTTTGCCATGTTGTTGGATCCTAGAGAGAAAGAAAAAGGACTAGAATTTTCTCTTGAGTGTTTGTATGGGAAGAAGTCTTTAAAGGCTGAACTTGTTATGAGGAGTGTGTTATTGGATTTTAAGATTCTATTTGAAGAATATAAGGATGTGTACTCAGTTCATGAGGAGGAGTCAAGTACTTCTATGCAGGGACAAGCCAAATCAGTGTTAAGTAAACCAGGGGCAGGGCCAAGTCGTATGAAAGAGTTGATGTCAAGGAGTAAGAGGCATAAGAGCAACCCAAATGATGATGTAGGAAAAACAGAGTTGGATAGATATTTCATAGACAAGTTTGAAGAAGGTGAAGGAGAAGATGGTGATGATGAGGAGTTTGACTTATTGGGTTGGTGGAAGACCAACAGTAACAAGTATAAGATACTTGCACATATGGCTAAGGACATACTAGCCATTCTTGTGTCTTCTGTTGCCTCTGAATCTGCTTTTAGCACAGGAAAGCGAGTGTTAAGTCCTTGTAGAAGCTCTTTATCTACAAGGACGGTTGAGGCATTGCTTTGCACACAAAGCTGGATAAGGAAGCCAATACAACTTGATCTTCCATGTGACTACATACCAGATGACAATATTGAAGTTGAAGAAGGTAACATATACATATTCTATTCATTCCAATCTTTTTCCTTGTTACTTTTTTTAGTAATAGACTAATAGTTACTAACTGGCTAACTGCTATTACTTGTTTTTCCAGCGTTACTTGGTCCTATCAACAATAATGCCACCACCAGTGCTGCTGCCATGGAATAGATTTTCAATACTTTATATTTGCCACCAGTACTACTTGTTACTTTTGTTTTGCCACCAGTGCTACTTGTTACTTTTACCACCTGTGCTACTTGTTACTTTGCTACTTGTTACTTTTGCCACCAGTAAGACTATTGTTTGTGTGTGTGTCTGTCAGTCAGTCTTTTGCTACTTGTTACTTTTCCAGATTTTCAAGACTTTGTATTTGGCACTTTTCTTTGCTAGTATTATTGCTACTTGTTAGTCGTTACGTATTGTGCTTTGAGATATTTTTTAGTGTATTGTTGCTCAGTAAAACAGGTTCTTAACATAAAAAAATTTGTATGGAAAACTGACAGGAAGTACCGACTGGTACCGGAACCGTGCCTAGTACCGTACATGTACCGAATGGTACCGGAACCGAGGTATAAGGTACAGGTGCCGGTCCAAAATTTTGGAACCGAGGCTAGGGAGGTACAGGTACTCGGCAAGAACCGAGCCGAACCGTACCATGTGCACCCTTATCCAAGGACCGCCATTTCGAAACCCAATAATAGAGGGGGTCTTAATGAGCCCATGTATGTTATCAATCAGAAAACTTTAGAATCTGTAGGTCAAACTGATAAGTCTCTGAAAGGTAAAGGAGTTTTAAAAAACTTTCAACCTCGGGAGACGACTTCTGACATGACTTTTTGCCAACGTGATGTCCTGGATCCTCCAAGGGTGTATGGGAAAAATATCGCACAACTGATTATCAATCAAGAGAGCGCGAGAATATCAAGAGGCAGTTATACATTTCAAGAGAGAGGCATTTATACATTCCAAGCTAGAGGATTTATACATTCCAAGTGAGAGGCATTTATACACATAAAGGGAGCGAGGCAATATCAAGAGCGTGAGGAAATATTAGCTGTACTCCATTATCTATTAGCTGTCATCCACTATGTAGCACATATACAAAGAAAAAGGAAGGAGAGAGAAAAGGAGAGGTCAATCTTATCTTTAGTATTATTATCTTCTTCTTCTTCCCTTACCTAAAAAACTAGATCTAGAGCTTAACCCAAAGCCCATTAATGGAGATTCTAAATGTAATACTTATGTAATTCAAACAATTATAGTGAAGAACCATGGATGTAGATCACATTGATCGAACCATGTAAAAAAAAATCCCTGTGTCTACTTACAAGTTCAAAGTCATGTGTTCGATTCTCCCCTCACTCATACTTTTTACGTATTTTCTTCCCAGGGTAAAGATAAGAATAAGAGGGCGGCAATATTTTCTATTTCAAAAACAACCGCTAGCACAGCTAGTCAGAGGCGAAGAGAACAAGTTTAGTGACGCGCGTTCGAATCCCTTCTCACGCGTATTTTTTCGCATATTTTTGAACAGTAAAGGGACGAAGATATCAATAAAACAAAAGCATTGTACAATTATGCCGCACACAAGATGTAGCACAGATGGTTAGAGGCGAAGTTTATGAGTTTAGTGGAAGGCGTTCGAGTCCCACCTCACACAAATTTTTCACATGTTTTTGGACTACCAAGGGCGAAGATAATGATAATCTTAAAAGCGCGGTTATATCTTCTTACCGACTAAAGCTTGCACTGTTGGTTAGGTGCGTCAAATTCGCATAGCAGGATCAAATCCCACCTTACGCAGTTTTTTTTAGGTTGTCAAAGGTGAAGATAAGGTTAAACTTCAGCATTGTGCATTAATTTTGCACAAGAGAGTCTGCACAGTTGGTTTATAGGGAAGAGTACAAGCTTACAGTCATGCGTTCGAATCCCAACTCACTCACATTTTTCACATCTTTTAGAAATAACAAGAGCGAAGATATGATAAAGCCGCAGTATTGTTTCATATTACCGCATAGGAGATGACGCACAGATGGTCAAAGAAGAAAGTTGAAAGCTACAGGTTCAGAGTTCAAATCCTACCTTACCTCCTGTGCACATTTTTTTTCCAGATTTTTTAAAAGAGCAACAAGAAGAAAGAAAAGCAAAGAAGAAGAAGGCAACGATAAGAGAGAAAGTAATGATAAGATACAAATAGAAGGGAAGGAAAAAATAAGACCTTAATAGAAGGCAACATAAGTTAAAAACTCTAACTAGGGAGGCTAGGCATCCAATTGTGGCATGCACCCTAGTTCGCATACAGCAAGAGGCAATAATAAGACCTAACGCGCGTCATAATTGGGGAAAACCTAGTTAGCATGACTCAGGTGAAAGCTACACCGACCCTGGAGCTTGAGTCATGGAGATTTGGGGTGAAATAAAAGCCTATCCAGCAGAGCGCCTTAGTCGAAAGACTAAGGTAAGAAGTTCTCTCCTAAGGAGTGCAGAAACTCGATCAGGGCGCCAGGGTACACGGTTGAGTCAAGAGTGCCTGGGGCGTCTGGAGCATACCTGTCCATTCTTGGCAAGTCCTGACTATGATGCACTCGGTCCTCAAGAAACCCCACTTAGGGTGTGGTCTCATAACCATAAGCCATATCGGCGGAGGGATAAGAGGCGACGAACACAATTGATTGTTGCATCACTGGATGGGAAGAGCCCACCCTAACCCGGTAGGGGTAAGCTTCCTTGAAGGGGCATTCAGGGGGAATATAGGGACGGCAACCTCTATTAGGGAGATGAATTGTGTCATAGACGGCAATGTCATGGGGTTTCTACTCACGGGAGTATCTAGGCCTGTAGCATTGTCGCGTCAATATAACCTGTATAGGAAAAAATACGAGAGATGATAAGGAAAGATCAATGGGTCATTACTCGAAAGGGTAGTGACCGCCTGCGATTTTTCCGCCCGACCAAATGAAAACCTAGAGGAAAAATAAGACCTCTACTTAGGGAGGCGCAATAAGACCACACAAGAAACACAGAGACCTATATATTGTGATTATTTTTATTATGCGATACTAAAAGTGCAGGAATAAGGAAGAGAGGCAATAATACAATGCGATACAATGAACTAAAGATGGACAAAGAACAAAGGTGAGAAAGATGAAGCACAAGCCAATGAGCATGCGAGGAACAATAAGTACGCGAAGAAGAACGCATATACTAAAGACAAAGCCAAAGCAATGAAGAATGGAAGCAATTTGAAGCAACATATATATTAGCGCGGCAAAATAAGCTAAGTAACATAAACATTAGCTATGCATTCCATTTAATCAACAATAGATAAGCATTCTCATCATATAGGCATCACATTTTCATCATGAAAGCATCACATACACATTTCATGGCATAACCATCACATAAGCATTATAATCGCCTAAGCATTTTCCGAATTTTTATAAATATGGAATAATATCGCATGATAAAGCACGAAAGAATCAATGCCATGCAGGAAATTGAGGCAGGACAAACAAGATGGCATCGCTAAAGGAGTATGCAATTATTTCGCTCGCATCAATAACTTAGAGATATTATACCACCGCATGAGAAGAAAAGATGAGGCAGAGGCAAGAAAAGAATGAAGGGATCAACCTCATACACAAATGAAGAACATAGAACTTAAAAGAAAATCATCAACACCAATTGCCACTATCAAAGCTAACAAAGAAGAAAGACTTGAAGAAACAACTCGCTCATCCAACGTTTTCTCAAAGATTCTTCCCTCATAGATAAAGAACAGAGGCAAAGTATGGACTACCTAGAAAACATTTTATGTCATTTATCTTCTCGGTAAAAATAATTTCCAAAGAATACGCTCACTCGTGAATCCTCAACAACAATGGAGTATGCGAAATGGAAGTTATCTCACAGAAACCACACACAACAGTTCATTACACCTCCAATATCAACAATCCACAAGCATCATCTTTACAAGACCAAACACACTCAAGCTCAATAAAATCTCCAAAGCACTAAGCCCATTAAAGCTTCAAATTGTTAAACATCAACAACCAACCCTCAACCTCAAACACCATGATTCTCACAAAAGTTCAACACCATCTAAACTACTCCAACATCAAGTACGCAGAGGCAAAATCGAAAACAATGAATCTTTCCATTAAGAATTTGTGATCAACACCAACAAAACTTTGGAACTTCACAAAAGAATAGAGGCAAGTACGTACTTTTCAAGTCTAGTATTCTTTCCTTTGTTCCTTCAACAACAAAGATCAAAAACTACTCCAACATCACGCTTCTCGCTCCAACAACTACAACAAGGAGGATTTTTCCTTAAAGATCACTCTTCAAGCAATATTCAAGGAAAAAGAGGCAAAATATAGGGGCAAAATATCGCACAACTGATTATCAATCAAGAGAGCGCGAGAATATCAAGAGGCAGTTATACATTTCAAGAGAGAGGCATTTATACATTCCAAGCAAGAGGCATTATACATTCCAAGCGAGGGGCATTTATACACATAAAGGGAGAGAGGCAAAATCAAGAGCGTGAGGCAATATTAGCTGTACTCCATTATCTATTAGCTGTCATCCACTATGTAACACATATATAAACAAAAAGGTAGGAGAGAGAAAAGGAAAGGTCAATCTTATCTTTAGTATTATCATCTTCTTCTTCTTCTCTCACCTAAAAAACTAGATCTAGTACTCAACCCAAAACCCATTAATGAAGATTCTAATTGTAATACTTATGTAATTCAAACAATTATAGTGAAGAACCATGGATGTAGATCACATTGATCGAACCATGTAAAAAATCCTTGTGTCTACTTATATTTATAGTATTTATATTGATGATTAGGTGATAAAAATAATTAGATCTAGAAATTATTATCATAATATCATGAGGGGTGTTAGCTGTGGGATTTCCTGCAACTACAAAGGGAGAGTTTTACTGATGATTATACCTCCTTTCACAAGCAGTCCACATGCGCAAGTCAGGCTGCTGTACAAGCAAATTCGAATGTAGATCCTAGTAAATCAACAAACATTTTCACCCTTTCTTCCCATAATTCAGCTTCTTCGTCGCAGGTACCTACCTCACATCCTCATTCTTATGGAGAACTTCGAGGAGGTGGTACGGATATTTCCAGATGAGGAAGAGGAAAAAGAAGTGGATGTGGAGGACTTGCTGATAATTTTTACTCAAGGCTTACCAAGGCTCTTAATGGAGACATGGATAGTGGAAGACATAATTTTGCAAGTAGTTTAGGAGGAAATACAAACTTGGGATCCAAACTATCAAAGATTAGTAACAGACCAGTGGTATCAGATGGTGCAAGTGTACAACCCCCTACATCAGTTGTCAGCACCCCTTGTGTATGACGAAGAGGATAAAATATTGGAAGAGTTGAGGCAGTTAATAAAAGTGCTAGATCTCCCGAGGCTTTGATGGCGCATGCTAGCCAACCTAGTGCAAGAATTAAGCATACAAACACCGGAAGGGAAACGATGCGTGTCAAAAATATGGCACGTAGATTGCATGTTGGAAGTAATACTTCCACCAGCTATAGAGACCCCGACCTTAGTAAGAGGTCCAAGCTATCTCACGAGGATAGAGATAGAGATTTTGACATTTTGGGATTTGAACAGTCCCTTACAAAGAATCTTTAAGAACACCATATGGAAAGGGATAAGCGAGATGGACATGGAGAAGGGAAAAATCAGGTTGGAAAGGAAGTCGGGCAGGGATTGGAAGAGGATGCCCATAGAAGTAGGGGAGTCATCTCAACATAACTCTTTTCCCATGGAGATCATGACATGGAACTGTAGGGGAGCTGCTAAGCCCTCTTTTACGCGAGTTGCAAAGTATTTAATCTCTGCGTATAAACCTACAATATTTGTCATTCTGGAGACTCGAGTTGGTGGTGATCAAGCTAGTCAGATCATTCATACGCTTGGTTATTCAGGTTCTTTTCACATATATTCGCAAGGTTTTTCTGGAGGAGTGTGGTTATTATGGAATAGTTCTGAAGTTAAGGTTCAAGCTACTATAGTCTCTCGATGGGTGACTCACGCAGTTGTTACTTCCCCTGAGTCGGAGCCATGGGTTTTATCTGCTACTTATGCTAGCCGTAATCCTAATTGAGAATAACTTTCTGGAAAGAACTGGAGAAGGTTGCCAATATCGACTGCCCTATGGAGGTGGTAGTGGATCTTAATCTCATTGCAAATGTTTGTGAAAAAAGGGCGGTCTGATTCCTTCTTATTGTCAACTGCAGGAGCTCAATGATGTGATGACTAGATGCCAGCTTATGGATAAGCCGCCACAAGGGCCGAAGTTTACGTGGACAAATAAGCAAGTGAATGGCATATATATTCGGGAACGTATTGATCGTATGCTTATTAATGACAAGTGGAAAATGTTAGAGCACTGCTCGATCGAACTCGCAAGCGTTGCTATCTCAAGCTTGTTGTCAAGTTTAGTTGCCAAAACTATAAGTCTTGATTTCTAGTCTACTTATAGCTAAGTCTCGGATTAGGATAGAAAGTGTAGTTGAGCATTAGACTTCACGGCGTTCATCGATTAAAGACGAAGTACTACTAAGGGGAGCTTGTGGAACTTCATCAACAAAAGGTATATGGAGACTTGAACTAATCTATCACTCAAAATTCTATCTACTCTATCTCCTATTTGAGAAAATTCGTATAGCTATATAGACTTCGATTATACACATTTGATATTTCGAGCTGAGTTTAACTCGCTTACATATTTCTCGAAATATGTGTTGGTAAGATTTCGCTTTAACCAAGTTCATCTTATATTCTTGACGAAAGTCAAAAGATGATCATGTGAAAATCGCCTGTTAACATCTTACATGATTTGTGTGAGACAGTCATTTGATGTAGATTCGGAATGTTTCGTATTGATCATTCGATCACTTGAAAATTGTTTTGAATCTAATAGTTTGTGTGAGACAGCTATTGTTGTCTGCCGAGAATGTTTCAATGATTGAAATGGGAGTTTATAACAAATAACCATGATTGGATATAGCACAATATGCATACTTGTATGCTAATTTGTACAAGATATTCCAAGTCCGGGAACCATGGTATGCATACCCGTATGCGTACTGGTTGGTTATTGAAAGTTCGGGAACTAAGTATGCATTCCGGTATGCGTACTGGCATAAGTTTCTAGTTCCGGAAATTCAACTGAGTTTTGGAAGGTATGCGTACCGGTTCGCATACTGGCCAACCCAGACTTGGTCCGGCCACTTAGGTATGCGTACCCGTTCGCATACTTTAGTAGGTTATGTTCTAAAATCGGTTTGTTCATGAACTAATACATTTATATAATAAGGAATGTAATCTTTTGAAAATTGTGGCTATAATGTTCATGAATTGATTCGAGTGAATCAAAATCGATTTTTCTTCAATTGTGTCTTGTATACTTCTATGAGAATATAAACAATTGAACAACTCTAGAACTAGTTTTATTTGAGTTATTTGAACTAGTTATAGTTAAGATGAATATGGTTGATATGAAAGTGTTCATATGGCTAACTTCGGTTAACTATTGTTGAGCCAACAAGGTGTACATGTTTAGGTACGATTACCCATATCTAAATGAAGTCACTTTTCATTTGTGTGTAACAAGCTAAGTTCAATCTAACGGTTGAAATACATTAGGTTGAGTCTCAAGTTTTCATCTAACGGTGAATACTGAATGCTTTGTTACCAAGGTAATATTGATTGCAAACCCTGATTTGAAGACTATATAAGGGAGAACTCTAGCTACTGGGAAACCTAATCCCCACACCTCATGTGTGATACTAGTTGCGACTAGAGTCGATTCTTCTTTAACCTTAGGTTTTTCAGGAAACCCTGTAGGTTAACGAATTGAAGATTTCATTAGGATTGTGAAGCCAGACCCAACTATTTCTCTGTAGTCGTGTGTTCTGATCTTGCTGTTTTTTATCGTATTGAGTACTATCTTCTCTAAGATTTTCTCGAGATTTATTCTCCGATAGGAAAGATAAAAACTAGTCACAAACATTTTCGTATCATCGTTTGTGATTCCACAATATCTTGTTTCGCTACCATACGATTAAGATTATTGTGAGGTGATTGATATTTCTAGGATGTTCTTCGGGAATATAAGTCCGGTATATCAATTGGTTCCTGTTCACCTTGATTTATTAAAAGACGGAACAAAACTTCTAGGTATTTTTGTGGGAGACAGATTTATCTATTCAATAGACTTTTCTGTGTGAGACAGATAGGTTTATCAAGTCTTCGACTTTGGGTCGTAGCAACTCTTAGTTGTGGGTGAGATCAGTTAAGGGAATCAAGTGCGCAGAATCCGGCGTAGTTCTAAAGGTGTAAGGAACGCAACTGTACCTTGATCAATGTGGGATTGGTTAGGGCTCAACTACATTCCAGTCCGAAGTTAACTTGGAGTAGGCTAGTGTCTGTAGCGGCTTAATACAGTGTGGTGTTCAAATATGGACTAGCTCCCGGAGGTTTTCTACATTTGCGGTTTCCTCGTTAACGAAATTTCTGGTGTCTGTGTTATTTCTTTTCCGTATTATATCTGTTTATATAATTGAAATAACACAGGTTATGCGTAAGTTCAATCAATTGTGAATCCGACCTTTGGGTTGTTGATTAAATTGATTGACACTTGGATATTGGTTTTTGATACCGTCCAGGTTATTTCTTATATTCAATCGGGCTCGCAAATTCATATTTGTTTGATTGCAGATTGAATTGAGAAATAGAGATATAACTCTTGGATATACTTTTCTTAAGATTGAGTCTGACTGTCTTGTTGATTCTCTTGAAAGTATATTGGAGTAAGTCCATACAGATTTCTAAGAGAAATACTGGGTGTGGTTGTTAGACCCCCGCTTTTTCAGCAAATCTTATTCCCGAATTGTCAGGTATCTCACTTGAACTTTTACAATTCTGATCACCGTGAATTATTAATTTACACTCATCCTAAAATGAGGTTTCGCCGTAGACCATTTAGAGTCAAAGTTATGTGGCTGCAGGATGCTAGATTTAGAAATGTAGTTTAGAAAGTTTGGGAAAGTCGTGATCCTCATATGTCCAGCTTTATGTCTATTGCTCAAAAGTTTAAGTTACTGGCTTGTGAAGCCAATTTGTGGAATAAACACATTTTTGGAAACATACATCATAACGTCAACATGGCTGTCTTCTTTGGTATGAAAAATTTAATCTCTGAGTGCAGGTTGGTGCTAAGTGACCTTTAGTGTTACAAAGCTGACATGACTGTTCATCTGGATTACCATAACCTCTACCAGAAGTATGCCTTGAGAAAATAGCTGGATTAGGAAATCTTCCACCTATATATCCTCCTTGGTTTCCTCTTGAAGAGTTACCTCTTGAGAAATTTCCACCTCTATATGCTCCTCTACTATTGTAATTAGAGTTAACAGCAAAAGCTTTTGCCTCATAAGCAGATCTATTTGTTGAAATGACTATCTCTTCACTAAGTAGAAAATTGTGCAATTCCTGAGCTGTAACTGGTGGATTTCTGATCCTAATTGAAGTAGCAAAAGATGCATAATCATAAGACAGACCAGATAGAATGCTTACCAACAACTCATTATCAGATACAGGACAACCAGCAGCAGCAAGCTGATCTTGAAGTTTCTTGACTTCAACAAGAAAAGTAGAAATAGATCCAGTCATCTTCAATGTTTGAAGTTTGGTTCTCAGCTGAATAGCATGTTTTGCAGAGGTTTGATCAAATCGTGCATTAATTGCTTTCCATAAACCAGCTGAAGTATCAGATCCAACAACATAACAAATCACAGAGTCAGAGATAGTCGACTGAATCCATAGAATCAGTATAGAATCCTCAGCTTTCCAGAGTGTATATTGAGGATTGATAACATCATCAGTTGCTCTTGTTCGATTGATATACATCGAAGGACATGGAAATGTACCATCAACATATTTGAGAACTTGAAATTTACGAAACAATGGTAACATCGGAGATTTCCAGGTGAGAAAATTATCATCCTTAAGTTTGAGAGGAATGATATTAGCTATTGTGTTGAGAGGCAAAGTAGAAATACGAATTGGATCCATAATCAGATCGAAAAGTTGATGAATAATCGACGAAAAAATTGAGTAAAGAATGAGATTAAAGATCTAAGATCGAGAAACAAGATAAGGAACCTGAGAAATCAAGTAAGAACAATCATAAACTCGATTGAAGATCTTCACTAGCAGAAGAAATAATAAGAAAAACAAGTTCTGCAGCGGAATGAAAGGATTGGATCGAAAAATCCTCAGAGTATCATGAACTCTGAGTCTGATACCATAATAACCTTGAATTAGGTTAATGGTGTTCTTGCATTATTATAGAAAAATAAATCTCAATGTACAGATACAGACCAACTGTATTAATTATATAACACACACACACACCAATAACAGAAAACAAGTGAACAAAATTAAAAGAGAAGAAAGGTGTACGGACAACAAGACGTGTGTCAAACACATGAGTGACTAACTAGAGAAGAACTATTATCCTACACCACATTATAACGCTATCATGCACCACTTCATAAATCAGTCAGTCTGTGTCGTTATAGAAACCCAAATTTGAAAACCCCAAATTTTCTAATTCGGATTCAAAAATTCAATCTTAATTCAGACAAAAGGAAAACTTAATGCAAATTTGAAAACCCCAAATAAAAGCAGAACTGATGCTTCCAAATATCTCAGATGACCTAAACTCTCACATCGATGCTACTGCAGATCGAGATAATACACAGTACAAATGAAATCCATTAGCAAATATACACAGAACGAAGAACAAAAAACAAACAATTATAACAACTATAACCTACTACCTGGTTTGATTTTAGTAGAACAGAGGTTCTTCTCAGAGAAGATCGACAAGAGATGAAAGAGAGTGAAAACCCTTCTATGGCTGAGAAATGAGATGGAAAAATCGAGAAGGAAAGATAAAGCAGCTAACACACTGAAAGGTGAAAAAAAAAAAACAAGAACACTTGACCGAAGTTTGACTTGGGCGTAAAAACTAAACATAGTGTTCCCGACCACAAGCGCAATTCGCATGCTTGAACACACAGCAGTTGCTATTCGCAACCTACATTTTACGTTTTCAAATTAGCAACAGTAATCTTTCGTTACGAAAATATAACAACAGATATTAGCAACATAAAATTAGCAACGACACTAATGCTGCTGCTAATAATCTGAGTTGCTAATCCCTTAAAATGGTGTACTGTTGACGCAAATTATTTTACAAATATATCTTAAGGGACAAATCGAAAGTGATTCAATTTTAAGTTTTTTTATACACTGGTCTTTTATTTATACAACGATATAATGAATTAACCAAGTCATAGATGCTCGAAAAGTATGTGAATACTCTAACACCATGTGGTTATAGTGTTATATGTATAAAAAGTTATGAGTTATAGTGCTAAAAATCTATAAAAAATCTTGATAATAGTTGATACATACCAAAAAAAAAGTTTCTTTGTTTCTTTTTTTTTTGGTCTTCGGTGACAACTAAATAAATGTTAAATACTGCAGAAAATGGGTCAAATGGGCCGAAAACTAATAAACCTGATTGTACTGGACGAGTATAGTTTAGGTTGGTTGAAACGAACGGGAAAAAATAAAATATGAAACTGACTATCGTACCCTTGAACCATAATAATCCTTTAATCATCTCGAAGCCATTAATCATCTTATATCTTTCACGAGAAGAAGATCTTCTCCATCGTTCTTCACCAGACCACCGTTAACATCAGCAAACCTGTCTCTTTTTCTACATCAAAAAGAGAAAAATGATAGGAATATTAAACACATTGGACTGATTAAGGGGAAAAATCCATTTTTTTCTTATAAATAGTATAGTAAACTTAAAAGATACTTCAGTGAGCTAAAAACATCCGGTGGAGGAAGGAGCCACCATTGGAAAGCACTTAGCTTCGTCCCTTTATAAAATTACTTCCAATTCATAATTTTTCATGTTTTTAATTGTTTTACCCTTCATCTTATTCCTACCACAATTATTTATGTATCATATATGAAGGTATGTGTTGAAAAATTCATGTTACCAATACAGTTTCGTCTGGGAATTTCGCCTTTATAATAAGGGAGGAGGAAGTGTCATGGAATAATATAAAATTTTCACCTACAAATTGAATGCTAATCGTGATTTTTGACTAAGTAATAAGTATGGGGAGTTTGAAAAGACCTCTAATAATCTCAAATTTTTAGTTTTTTTTTTTAATTGCGAAAAGAGGTACATTTGACCATAGCATATTGAGATTCATTGGATTTAAATCATTCATTCCGAAGGTTTAATCTCAATAAGTATAACTATTTTTATGTAAATTTTTAATTAAGATTTCCCTTAGTTATCTCAGTCCCCATTGGATTTGATTTCCTTAGAAACTCATTGCTCAATGAATGGCTCAAATTTCATATGAATTCAGACTTATTGTAGGTTCAGTAAATTAAGATTAGTTACTGCTGAATTCGTCTTCTTTTCTTGTCTAATTTTTTTGATTTCCTACTTGATAACTAAACTGCACTCATATGGGATTCAAATGAATGTCATAATAAAAATTCACTTACACTCCATATATTCTTGTTAGATTTCTTGTGAAATTCCAGAAACAAATTATAATAAACATGGAAGATTGTGATATTTGCTCACCTTAAATCTGCTAAGAAATTCAACACTCCAGATATTCTTGTGTAAGAGTTGCAATCAACATCACCTACAACTATTGAAATAGACGACATAAATTAGACACTGCAAAGAAATTTCATCATTTCTTCAGAAACCGATTTCCAAAAATATCTAACAAATCAGCATAGGTGACTGTCATCAGCTATATATTCACCTCCCGAGATTTTATGATGGTAAGAATTTAATGCCACCTGGTGGCGTGTCAATGGTAGCAAAGACGCAAGAGAGTATGATTTGTGTGGGCCCTATTAAAAATATAAAAAAGTTATTGAAAGGGAGATATTTGATTGTATATCAATCATTTGGTGCGTTAGTACCTCAGTCTTTGGATTATACAACCGCCTTTTGTAATTTAATAGAGGTGATGACAGAAAATGTTCCCCTGACTCTACATTTAGGCAAATGTTAACCTATACATGGGGGAAGAGGTTAAACAATCATTAATTGTTCTTGGATTAACGAGTTTTGTATAGGAAATATAATTCTTTTCATGTTAATTAATAAGGGATTAATAAGTGTACTGAAATTTCAAAATTACCCTTAAGTGCGGCTATTTTTTTATTAATTTATTTTTTATCCTTACTGATCCAAAACAACCAAAAATTGATGCCTAATTAATTTTTCAAAGGAAAAGAAAAAACAACCTAAAAAATATGTTTCAAAAAAAAAAAAAAAAAACCCACAAAATCAAATAACAAAGGGCTCATACTCATTTTTTACTACATGGTCGTATTATTGCCTAATCTTACTGAACTTCAACGCACTTGCACTATTATATTTATCTTCATCACTTGATAACGGAAACTCGTTCAAATCACATGTGTGTTCTTGTTTTGGTGGTTCATTTAAATCTATAAGTCTTCTTGATAAACCATGGCTAAGATTACTTTGAACACATTGTTCCATCATGTACCTACATACAATACAATGAAATCAAATACCAAAAATCACTAGTATTTCACCATTACATGAAACAAATTTCTTTTTTTGATAATTTGCATAACAGAAATTAAAGCAAAAACATATTTAACTTTTTTTTGGAAGCATTATATGGCTTTGATGCATATGAAGTTATGTATTCATAACGGAAAAATAAAACATATTAACAGACAACATGACGATGGAATGCTTCATGAAAAAGGAAAAAAAAAGGAATCAGGACGATGAAAACTTTCATAATGGAGCAAAATTGAAGGGAATCTACTAACTGTTTGATAACCACTAGTGTTTCATTTTGTTATGTGTATATAGCACTAATGGAAACTCTTTGATATGGCTGTTTAGCTAAAATGTTTTCCTAAATGAGAGAAAATAAAAAGCTTGCCAGATATATGTATGGAAGATCGAGCCTCTTTGCCTTCCCTTCTATTTTCCCTCCTATTTTTTCCTTGCTGATAATAACCTTTTGTATTCCTTTTAACTAGAAGGGAACACATAAGGATTATATCGGAGACCTTGGGTACTTTAGCTGTTCAGATATATATATATTGGTAATTGGTCCATGTTCCATTAGAATTTTTTTTTGGAGAGGAATACATATCGGGTTGTTCGATAGAGTAGTAATGCGTATAAAATTTTGGTTTTTAAATGAAAATAAAAAAAATTGGTGCGAATTTTGCCACCTAATAAGAAGCATCTAGAAATACATATTTGGTCGTTGGATATAGACATATAGTAGTAATTCTCATAAGTACATTTTTTCTCAATGTTGAAGTTGAAGTGAAACAAAACTTTCTTTTTTGATGTAAAAAAAGAAGAAATGTAATTAAGTGGGATCGATGTTCAGAGACACCTGACCTTCTAAAACATTTGGAGGTTCATCATACCAGCTATTGGTAGTGTTATACTTCCTACTGTATTTTGCGAACTTCTTTTAGCAAAAATAACTTTCCAATTTGGAATAGAGTTTAATAACACTATGGAATCTAGAAGAATGTTATCGCATTCCCAGGTGATAGTATGCGCAGAGTTGTTGATGTAGTCTATAACTTCTTTCAAATCCGTCAGCTGCATCTCACTCCTCCACTTTACTGCATCCAAGAAGGCAATACATTCTGCCTGCTCAGCACTTAACACATTTCCCAAGCCCCTTTCTCTGCAACCCCTCCAGGTACTTGTAAAATCATGCAAGATTAGTCTAATCCCTCCAGATTTTTCCCTTTAAAGGTAAGAAACATCACAATTAATTTTAAGATAAAGTTGTGGAGGTGCAATCCAAATTGGTTCATTTGGTATTGTAACTGAAAGATTATTGGGTATATCCGCATCACTTTGCAACATTATTCTCTTGAGATGATCCGCAAAACTAACAGCTCCAGATGCTACTTTTCTAGGGTAAGCAGTCTTGTTTTGAAAAACATTGTCGTATCTGGTAGTCCATATGCTCCAACAAGCAACCATAGCTAGGTTCACCCATTCACCACTTTGCTGCATTTGTTTATCTTGATCCACCCATTCTTCCAGCAGAGAACCAATGTTATTGCAAGAGATGTTTAGTACTCTACTTCCACCGGAAATGAACACTCGATTTAGGGAAGTTGACCAACTGTCCTAAAGCAGCTCCTAAAACATTTTTCTTGTTAATTAACTGCAATTAAACTAATGCACATTACTTTTATTAATTATCCATTCAAAATCTACTTCATTGATGTCTCTGGCTAATCGAAGTGCAAGTGTGAACTGATATCTATTTCGTTGACGTCTCTACCTAATTTAAATATGCAAGTATAAACCAGGTTTATTTATTGACGTCTCTGATTAATCGAAATTTACATTGGAACTCTAGATTTATTAATGTGAACCAAAATTCACTTCTTCAAACTTCTGAACCAATTAAAATGTACATGAAACTCTAAATTAATCTACCAATATATAAACCAAAATATATATTCATGACTTCGTTGAATAGTCGAAATCTCAATCAAAACTCTAAATTTATTAACGTGCACCCAAAATCTACTTCGTTGGCGTCTCTGACTAATCAAAATCCATATCGAAACACTAAATTTACTAGAGTGAACCAAAATCTAGTTATGACGGATCAAAAGAATATTATTTTTTTTACTTGAATAAAATTGAAAAATTAACATTAATTTTCCAAAAGAATATAAAGAAGTTTATGGATGGTAAAATAAATCTTAACTTGATTTGACGGGTTAGGATCTTAAGAAATTAGTCAGCTAATCGAACCATATACATGAATTTTTGTAATTTTTGTTGCGGTTCGATCCAATGATTCGATTTTCGTGTAATCTGTTTGGTTTGCTTAAATTGGTTTGCTCAAAAAGAATCACTTCCAAATCTATTGAATCACTCAAATAAAGTGAATTGAATAATAAAACTCACTACATCCACCCTCCGCAAATAGAATTATTAGTGTATCATTTACTCCCAAGTCCCGAAAAAACCCCTGGACCGGATCGGTCACTCAGTAAAAAAAACGGTTTGGGTCATGACCTGTTAATATTCCTGAACACCATGAAAAAAGAGATGGGCGTATTGAACCGGTCGGTTCACCTAGTGAACCAACTGACCCAGCTAGGTTTGTGATCGGTTCATCCAGTTATCTCTACATTAAATTACGAAAGAAAAGAGAAAAAAACTTTGTGGAGCATTCTGGTTGATTTATACACTCATTGCTTTGATCTTGCAAAAATATATTCGCACAAGGAACTACCACGTTTTGTTTCCATCCTTCTGTGTCTACAATGTAAGCAATCATTATTAATTCGTTATTCACAAATTCAAATATTAGTTTTATTCACTGCATTCAATAGATAAAGATTTGGATCTAGATGAAAATTAGGGTTTTTTTTGTGAAAATGATTATGAATATTTTTAGATGTGGCAATAAAAAAGAAAAGAAAATAAATTAAATTTGTGTTTATGGGGTTGTAACTATGAGAAAAAAATATTAATTTCAAGATGTAAAAAGATGGGAGTTTGAAGAAATTAAGCAAAAGAATGTTCTATAGTGAAGGTGAGGGTTGATTGATTAAAAGTGATGGAAGGGATAGAAGAGTGAATTAATAGTCATTTATAAAATTTGTTCTTAATTGAAATAAAAAAACCGTCGACTAATCAATTGTTCATAGTCTATCAATGTAAGTGATAATTAGAAAAGTTAATATATATTTTTATATACATTTATACACGACTCAGTCGCCCGGTTAGACCACTGGCCGAACAATTTGATCCTGATACAGTGGATCTACCTGTTCAATGTCGGTCCGATTATCAAAACATTGCAACAAACCATTTAAAGCCTGATTTAAAGGAAAATGTCATTAATAGTTAACTCGACCTTTTATTGTATCGTTTTCAAAAGCTAATGCCATTAACTGTTAACTCTTGTAATGGTTGTTTAAGAGAGAAAGAGGGGGGCAAATATGAGCGAGTAACAGAGGACCAATAGTATCCCTTTCACCGTTTTTCCTTCTTCCAGTTTGGCCAATATGAGTGGTACTAGAAGATTTATCGGGGAATTTCCTTTTTATTTTGTACTGAGAAAACTAGTATTAGTTGAGGGGGTGAATTGGAAACATTAATTGTTCACTATCGCATCCTCACTATTTAGAGGCCTTAAAACTACTACTATCACGTTTTTACAAATCCTCGCTATTTAGAGGCATTAAAACTACTACTCTCACGTTTTTACAAATAGTAGGCGGAATATCCAAGACTTGTGACTCCAAAGTGCTTTCCAGAAGAGACCAAAATTTTCACTTCTCTACCCTTCACCCGAAAGATTTTCGTCTCTCTTTCAGCTAGATTCAGGTAAGTTCTGTCGAGCTCAGATCTGATCCGAGGAGTAGATCTCAGCTCTCCATTTACTAATTTCATAGTTTGAGGTGTAGTTATACTATTTCAGTCATTTTTTTTAATGTTTTATTAATTTTCTAGGGTTAGTACTAGTAGTTTCATGTTGTTTTGGATTCTTCATGTCGATTTTTGGGATCTTTGTTTTCTTATTGCACCTACATGGTACTTGTAACTTTAGGGAAGATTTTTCAAGTTTACTTGAGTTGTTTGATGAACTTTTCAGGCAGACTCTAAAAGCTAAAAAATAAATAAATCTATGGTTTGGGATTTTGTTATCAATAACTAAAGAAAGGGAAAATCACTTCCTCTTCACGGGTGCACATATTCTTAAGCAAGAAAGCTTATCAAAATTATCGGAGATCACTCTTACAACCATTTCTTCTCCAGCTCATCGGTCTTCTTCGAATACACAAAGTGGATGCCTCAACAATTCTCCAACCTTTTATTCTATAGGTTTATTTATTTGGCATTATTTGTTATATTTTATTCACTGATGCTAGGACTTCGCCCCTTGTAATTTTCTTTTTAGTCACGCAGGAATGAGATTTGAGGATTTTTTTAGCAAATTATACCAGGGTAATAAATTCTGGATCCCAATCCAAAATGTCAAGTGATTTGTTGTTCTGATAACTTATATCCCCACACATCTAACAATTCTAATTATTTTAATAAAATAAGCCATTAAAAAGAAAGATGAGGTCCTAAGGTTGTGCGTTGGAGAGTTGAGTGAGTTCAGAAACTATAATAATCAATAAAAATAATACTCGGATACTAAAAATATATCGGGGAAAAGATAGTCTGACCGGGCTTCACGAATCCCTTAGTGAAGACTATAAAAGTTGTAACCTAATACAATGTCTCCGTACAAAACCTGGGTCCTTAGAGGAGGACTCTAGCTACAACTAGGACACATGCCAAGACTAAGATCCTAGTATGCGGAGAATCCTTTATTTATATTGATGAACATGGCTTGGTAGGCTCGATGACTTACAAACAAAGCTAAGTTCGTAAATTAGTTTTCATGTTTAAGAATTACTTTGTCACCAAGCAAGATTAACTTCTCCATATTAATTATTCATCTAAGCATGTGGGAAGTTTTCCTTGATTGACAATGAAGAAATGTGCCACCGTAAATTGATCGAAATACACGTCGTCCGCCAAATGGTTAACCGGATAAAAATGTTGTCCTGGTAACGATAAGAATAAGTTAGAGTATAATATCACAATACAAAAACAATTCGTTATTATCTAGTCATCCCGTAACATCAAGATCTTTTTGTATGAGTAAGTTCGCGAATTTTCCAAAACAGTTTGTGTACTTAAATACAAAAAGTCTATATAGAACTCCTAAAATCAACCAGTTCACAAACTATAAAAAAAAGTTCATGTAATGGAGATACGAAAAGTATCTAGTAGTATCTCAAAATCGACCGGTTCGTGAACTAAATAAATTAGTTCGTGTACATGAGTTCATTGAGATTTAATTCATCAATCCTCAATAATTTATAAGTTTAAGTTCACGAACTGAGCTAATCAGTTTGTGAATATAAACACTAACTTGACGACTCCTTATGAACTTATTATGTAAATGCGGTATTACGAACAATAAATTATTCTCAATCTATTATGCAACAAGTTCTATATTGCTTGAATTCTTCTTTGCAATGTTCATCAAAGTACTAAAGTGATACGACATATATCTTAGTAGATAGAACGGTAGATAATATGAGTAAACAAGATAGTCAGTCTTCACATACCTTTGTTGATGCAGACGTCTCTGTTGTTCTTCATTCATCAATCTTCAAGGTCAATTTGTAAATTCGGATACTCAACTACCACGCTCTATTCCAAGTCCGAGACTGACCTTAGTAGACTATAAATCAAGATATAATTTTGAGCAACTAAATTTGACAACAATCTTGATATACCACAACTTGTGAGTTTGAACGAGTGATACCCTAATATATATAATAAAGAAAATGTTTTTTTCTTATTGTTAGTCTCTGAAACCATTATACACACATGAAACTTTTAACGAAACCATTCACACATTCCTTGTTAGTCTTCACATACATTTGCAATCAAAACTACCCACCGCGACAAGTGAAGGGTATAAGATAAATGTAAACAATAATGCCAGTAAGTGGTCTCCCGATTGTCGTTCCATTATGTACCTAGCCGCCCCTTGTGATTGTTTGTCATTGTCAAGGTGGCTTTTAATCTTCCATAATTTCAAAATACTAGACATGTATAATGAACCAAATAAACCAAAAACTATTACCAAGTTTTAGTTTCCTCCTTTTTTCCACTCAAAGATCCACCATCTTACAATATCACTAGTTCATGTACTCATACTATTAAGAAAAAATTACTGGGATACTCATTCTTTTTACAAAAAATATTTTCCAGTGCTTTTTTATTTCAAGGCTTAGTTGACCTTTTTCATTAAAAAAAAACTAATATAAACTCTATGATTCTGGGGTACAAACCTTTTACAAAATATAACGGTTTATTTGGTTGGAAAGCTAATACCATATCAGTAATGTTATCATATTTTAAAAATGTAAATAAATAACAAGCAAACCATATGTTTTTGAAGAAAGTAATTATAGTTAACAAAAGGATATAGTTTATCCTCAAAGTGTCAGGATTACAAAGCCAGCAACAAAGACAATCATGCTTATTACCCTAATGAATCCTTTTTACTAAAGGTAAAACTCTAAAGATATCTCTTTTCTATGATAGTCTTCTGGCAAGAAGTGGTTTTTAAAACAATTTTTGACTTCTTGATAGTCTGTTATCTAGTCTCCTTTATCATCCTGTATTGTATCAATCTTGTTTCTTCTGATTCTGCTCTTGGTTGCTTTGTGAAAGTAACTTGTGTTCTGATCTCCCAGTTTTATTAGTTGATCTCTACTTTTGATCTTCCGGAACTTTTCTTCTATGTCATGCCAGTTTTTGAGTTGTTTCCTTGCATCAGCTAGATCTTGGCCTCTATCCATCCTGAAGTAATTGTTGTGTAACCAGTTTAAATAATGCTTGCATTCTTCAATGTTTGTTTTGATGTTGCCATAAACATCCTTGTTCCAGACTCTGATTTGTAGCTTTATGTTTTTGAGTCTTCTGGCAATGGTGAAGGCACTGGATCCAGTTAAAGATTTTCTCCAGCATTCAGCTATTATTTTCTTGCAGTCTTCATGGTCCAACCAAGGACCAAAGAATTTGAATGGTATCTTGCCATTTTTCCAATGAGGGTTGGAATTTAGCAGGATGGGGTGGTGATCAGACCCAATAGCTAGCATATTAGTGATGGTGGTGTTAGGATAAAGGACTAGCCAATCTTCAGTTGCCAGTCCTCTATCTAATCTTTGTTTAGTGAGAGCATGACCGCTTCTTTTATTTGACCAAGTAAAGGGGCATCCAGTGAAACCAAGATCAACCAAATCCAAATCAATAATTTTGTTATTGAATAAAGAAGCTTCAGTGGAGTCAATGGGATGAGTACTAAATTTTTCAGTGTCATGAAGAATAAAATTGAAGTCACTAGTAACCAACCAAGGCAATTGGTTGGTGGCTGCAGTTTTATCTATCATTTTCCAAGAGTTTAATTTATTGGAGGTATCATAAGGGTTACCATAGTAACCTGTAAAAAGCCAAGGGGGCTATTGGCAGGTCTGACTATAGCATTGATATGGTTCAAAGAAAAGTCAATGATGTCAATAGAGATGTTGCTTTTCCATATCAATGTTAAGCCACCAGTAGTGCTACTTTCCCCTCTTGGGTTAACAAACCAGAAGTTGTTGACACTAATATCATGCATTGTTTTCTTAAGCTTATCCTACTTTTGTTTAGTTTCAGAGAGGAATATAATATCAGGATTCAGTTTATTAAGCATATCATTGAGATAACTTTTAACATCTCTAGTTCCCAATCCTTGAAAATTCCATGCCAAAGCTATGATGAATTGCGAGAAATAAGACACACTAGGATACTTGGAAGTTAGTCTTCTGGTGATATGGTCATAGTAAGTGATTATGATTATCTGAACTATAAAGAAAAGTTTGAGGAATCCTACAATGATAAAATAAAGAAGGGTGAAGGGGTGTACCATTTTTTCAGAAGAAGAGCTTTCCAAGGTACCATTAGCCATTAAGAGAAGAGTATTGCCAATCTGCCCATTAGTATCTTCAGCCAAGTCCTTGAATCTCTTGAGATTAGCCAGGTCTGTACTGTTGGATAATTGGTTATCCTCATAGGAGATTGGATTCTTTCTTTTGGAGTCAAGGTTGGATGTGTTCAAGGAATTATCACTTATGTTCTCAAAGCTATGTGATTTTTTCTTTGCTTTCCAGGCCTTTTTCTTCTTTTTAGCAGTCTCAACTTCCATTCTGGTTTTGATTTGGGCAAGAGTGGGGAGGGTATTGAAAGGAAAAGTTTTAGGGGTAGGAGTGATAGACGCATTTATGTGTCTATTTTCATCTCTTTTGTGTATATTGTTAGTACCCATTTTTGTACTAATTTTGGTATTTTATCCCTTTGTAGGTGTTTTTGGAGAAATAGGCTGTTGCGGTGAAATTGGGTCGAAAAGTGGTTTTTGCGCTCATGAGAGAAAATTACTAAGGGGCATCCCATTTCCAGGGAAACTACTATTGGCAGAATCGTACAGGATAAGGGGAGGTCATGTTCAAGAATTCAAAATAAAGATTTTGGCGGGAAAATTCTTCTTCGTGTGAAATAATTTCAGGCGAGAAACTGTTGGAGTTTTCATGAGAACTTTTTCACGGACTTGGAGCAGTTTGGACCTGTTACTTCGTAATAGGATTGATAATGGGCTTATGGTCGAAAAGAGAAAGTATTGTCGAGATTTGGTTAAACATGGAAAGCCTTGAACTGTTGGGTATATATATGGCAGTACGACGAGAAAATAAGGCATGATATGTTCCCCGAAGTTCCATTCATCGAATATAGAGAAGATTTGGGTTAAAAATGGTAGCAGAATATGCATGAGAAGAAATATGAATGATTGAAAGGTCGTAACTTCCGGAAAAATAAAAATAAGATAACCGGAGATTTTCTTGGGAATTAATCGAACTGTGGTCTATATAAAGACTTGTAGGAGTCATAGGAATAAAAAGGTACACTTTGGAGAGGTTTAGAGCACTAGAGAAGCAAAGAAAATCAAAGACAAAATTCTGTTCTGCTGCTGCGAAGAAGAAGACACGAAGAACATAAGACGCACATGCAACAGTCGCAGGAGCAAACTTATTTCAGTGACAATAAACGCCTATCGTTCCTGTCTGCAGTGACCGAAACCCTTCAGCAACGATTCAGTCTTCTGTTTTAGACTTTCAGCGACTAAAGTGTATTCTTTTACTCTTTTAATCAACTTTTGAGCTATAAATATGTACTTTGAGAAAGTGATTATTATGAGGAGCTAAACCCCTTAGCCGAGGCGACGGAGGAAGCCATTGTTCCATGAAAAGTGGTATAATTCTATTTTAATTATTTTTGCAATTTCTTATATGATTATTTGCTTTGATTGAGAATTGATTGAATGATTTTTCTTAAACAATTGTGATTTCTCTTGATAGATTATGCTTAGACTTATGTTTTTGATATTCTATGATTTCGAAATACACTTGTTATTCCAAAAATCTACTTTTGCAAAATATTAGAATCACTTTAAACGTAAAGAGTTGCATGAATATTGATTAGATTATATCACTTAATTGGTTATTGGTGGAATCCAGAGTCTCGGTGTTTTCTTTATATTTTTGATACAACTTTATTTAATTGTTGAGTTTAATTTGAGTCTAAAAAATCCTTCACAAGTCTTAGAGTTCGAATCTTTTTACCACTACAATTACAAAACACATCAAGGAGAAGCAGGGAAGATGTGTTCAGCAGCAACAACATCAACATCATAGTTGTTAGTATGATGAGCTCTTGCAGCAGCTTTCATTTTTGGGAGTTTTTTCTTGTAGGAACCCACAATTTTCTTTGCCAAATCAAGTATCATGTTTTTAATTTGACAAGCCAGGACATCAGGATGATGAGAATTTGACATATCATTGGGTTAAAGTTGAGCTCCAAAGGTGATTGGACTGTTAGAAGAGGAAGTAATGTTTGCTATGGCCTTTTCAAGCTCCATCCTCTTAGCAATTTTCATTTTAGCTTCAAATTCAGCTGCAGCATCAGCATCAGAGTAAGGTATGTAGATGACATCTTTTCCAGCTTGGACAATTTTTTGTTGTGGGGTTCTTGGTGGAGGAGCTGGTTGAGGGGTTGGTAGAGGTTGTTGTTGTGAGTGATTTTGATTTTGTGGAGTAGCACATAGGGGACCTTGGTCATCAAGAATTCTGCAAAATTTACAGAACTTTATGCCATTAAGAGCATAAGCACATTCCAACTTGTGGGAAAGAGTAGGAGTTTCAAAAGCTCCAATTCCAAACTTGAGGGATCTAGTGACATTGATAGTAAGTTTTACTTCCAAGTTTTTTTCAAATATATCCCTTCCATAAGGCTTTTTAGCATCTTGATAGATTCCAATTGGCTTGACTATATTTCTGATATCAGGAATGATGTGAGTTGGGATTCTCTTGATAAGAAGCCAAATCATGACCTTTGAGAATAATTCTTCATCAATCAGCTCAGGGCCACTAGCAGGAACACCTACTAAAACCATAAGTTTATCTAAGACTCCTCTAGTGCCTCCTTTTCCCAGGGTGGAATAGTCCTCTTCATGAGTAAGTCTGAGAATATAGTAATTTCTTTTTCTTTTCCAGAAATCAACTTCAATTCTACTTTGCATTTCCCAATTAGCATTGATGAAACTACTAACTCTAGAAGTTTGAAAACAGATGTTGCTGTAAAGTTTTCCAATAAAACACCATTTCCAATCTTGAAGTTGTTTGGTTTTGACATTATCAGGATTGATGAAAACTTTTGGGAATAAATATTCAGATATATTTAGGTATGGGTTCATTTTGTGAACCATACTATCAATATTATTAGGATTAGCGTTGGAGGAAGAGGCCATGAGTATGAGAAGATGATGAATAAGAAGGTAGAGTGGAGGGGAGTTTTGTTCACTGAGGATGGTATAGGTAATGGTAATTTTTTCAGGAGAGAGGAAAAAGAGACAGGCTTTAATTTGAAATTTGGTCACGGGTGTATGCTGATGCTTGTGGTACTTAGGATAGGTATCCAGAGTTATGTATTTTATGGTCAAGTAGTATAGAGGACTGAGATGCGTGCACATATGTAAAAAACAGTCTCCAATAGGAGTGGTTTTGGTACAATGATCTTGTCCTTTGTTGGCTAAAGGTACCTTGGATAGAGACCTGTCATGAAAAACCAAACTATATGTTGTGTTGTTAGCAGCTTTGCAACTAAAAGAAAGTGTAGTCGATGTTACCAGTTTGCAATAATTTTTATCCTTAACATCATCTGATGTAGAGAAATGATAAATATGTTGTTGACCAGATCCAAGCTTCGGTTGAACTGTTGCCCCGTTATCGAGATCCCATCTAAAGAGTTAGAGTGGTTCTTAGCCCAGTCAGCTTGCCAATCAGCATTGTTCAGATTTCGGGTCAGCTTGTCTGATTTCTGGTATGTAAGCATGTCAACTGCACATGTGTTGATCCAGTCATCCAAGAGAGACGGTTTTTTTTCCAGTCAAGTGTGTTGAGGCTGAATGTCCAATTGCCATCTGTCAAACATGATATATTAGTAACAGTTATTAGTGAGTTAGGATTAAGACGAGTTATAGGGGATATGAGAAGAAAGGTTAAACGAGGGGAAATTGAAAATACAATGCAAGTTGAGAAGGGTTGAGTGATGGTAGAGATTTCTCTTTGGGAATCGCTGCCAATTAATTGTGAGACGACCCACAACAAAATCGTAGAATCCTTTAAATGGACCCAATTAACCGTCGGAGAAAATTTCCCATTCACTTTCTCTTGTTCATCTCCCCCTATTCTCAGAAGAGTATTGAGAATCATTGATTATTCAACATCATGGCTGAAAAAAATAACACAGTGGATCGGAAATGCAAGCAAAAGATGCAGGAAGTAGATATTGAGCCTCGTATCCATTGGTATCCCCATGAGTACTGCGTTGATTTTTTGCCGTATGGGATTGCATTTCCTTAGGGTTGTGAATCTCCGGATTTCGAAGAGAGTTTTGCATGGTACTTGGACGATCTGCAGCATAATGTGAATGTGAAGGTGGAGGAGTGCTTGCAACAAAAAGGACCTCATGGCATGATTCATGAGTTATTGATTGATTCTCCTGTTGAACAGTTGAGGAAGTTCTTCAAACAGCCAAAGCCTGGTCCGATTAATCAAGATACCAGCAATCCTTTTGAAGTTAAAGGTAATAGTAAGACCCCAGAGAGCAGCAATCTTCGAGACAATAAGGTTGAGGGTAGTTCTAGACATCCACCAGAGGGACAGGAAGGAAATGATGGAGGCATGTCTGGGATAGATAAAACTGGGTCTCATTCTCCTGCTGCTAAACCTCGAAGATCTGGTTCTGATGATGATGATTGGATACTGTATGCTTATCATCCCAAGTATGGGACTTTTCAAATGCATGAGGGTGTAGCTGTTGTTGCAGATCGATTTCTTGTGTCTGGGTTGTGTAGAATTGGATTTCAATCCATCACTCTCGCTTCTGAAGAAAGGTACATGGTACGTCAATTGGCTGCTAGACCATGGCGTCATGATGAACCAATGCATTTTCCGGTGATGGATGCACTTTTCCCTGTAACTGGTCAGATTGGCCGAGCAATATTTATTGGAATGGTGCAACCCACCACCGATCCGATCCCCGATCCATATTATCCAACTACCGTTCCTGATGAATGAGAGCCAACTACCCCTGTACCAGAGTCGTATAGTGATGAAGATGGAGTTGAGACTGGTCGAAGTGATGCAGCTTTCTCTTCCCAAAAACCCATGCCAAAGCAGCGTGTTGTAGAGCCTTTTGTTCGAATGACTCGGAGCCGAACTCGGAATGTCAGTCAAGGGACTCGGAGCATGGTTGGGCAGAAACATAAGTAAATATCGATTGAGGTCTTCCATCTCAAGCACCTGCAGATTATAGCTATCTTTTTTGGATTTGAGAGTGTGCTAGTGTTGAGTGGGGAAAGGTTTAACATTTGGTTTAACAATTGGTTTCTGTTTAAATTTGGCTGGTTGGAACAATGTCTTTTAAGTTTGTAAGAACAATCATCCTTGTTTGTTGGAGTTTCAATGATATTAGTTGGTTTGAATTAATTTTGTGTGCATTGGGAATGTGGGTGATGGTGCAGAGGGTAGTTTGGGTTAGGCTGAACATGTTTTAGCAATGTGATTAAGAAACCATGATGGAACATAGATAAAGGGTGAGGGGTATGGATTAATAGAGATAGGGGAGTATAAATAGTATGTTGATTACTAAAACAATAGTTAAAGGATAGGGTTTGAGAAAAACTGCACCTGAAATATGAGATTCTAGTTTTGGGTTTACTGCTTTCCTCCAAAGAGGAGTTGAGATTGCCAATAGTACCTGTAATTTGAGTGTTGATTGTTGTATTAGTGATTCCATCAGGGACTGTGGTTGAGACTTTGATTTCTGAGCGTTCTGCAATGCTTGTGATGCTTGTGATTCTAGTAATTCCAGTAATTTCTATTTGTCCTGTAAAATTTGTGATTGCTGTGAGATTCATACTTCAATGGATGCTGGTTCGCGCGAGCCTTTTCAATATGTAGCAAGTCCTCAATGCATAAAAGATTTAGATTCTTTAGCAACCCTGTCTACAAAAATTAATAACAATATAAAAAATTAGGATAGGGTCAAACAACGACCAAGGTTAACCTTAGCTCCCCAAGGAGTCGAAGAAGATGAAGTTGTTCTTCCGTTTATGACCGATACCAAATTTTTGCGATCACTAACTGCAAGCGAAAAGAAGATATTTCTTTCTTTAGTTAACAAGAGTGCTACTTGATGAAGAGCTCTGTACATCACATTTAGTGGGTATGATGCCCATCTTGAACCTTTTCTGATATCTCTTCTCGCACCTGTATTTTCAAAGTGGGTTCCGAATAGGATGATAATTGGATTTTCTAACGCGTTAGATAAATAAATGTATGTAAACACATTTAGTTGTAAATATTAATGATTTGAAATATCAAGTTGCCATGGTCGTCAATGAGTTGTTTAGCAGTTTTAGGCAAATCACTGTCTACGGGTTCAACTAGTTTCGGAAACCAGAAATCAGTCCAATTATTGATATGAATCCTTTGGTTCACTTTCTAGACATGGATTTGCTCATGTTCCTCCATCCAATAAAAATAGAATCTTTCATTTTCTGTTTTGAGTAAAATGAGAAAGAGAGAAAAGAGAGAGATAGAACAACTTTTCATTAACCAGAGAAGGGAATCCCATTACATAGGTATAGCATTCTATTTATACAAGGAATAAGGGAAAAACCCTAGTATTCTAATGGACCGCACATCCATGGGCCGTAGGCCCTATAACACTCCCCCTTGTGCGGTTCAAAACTAGAACTTCAAATGTGTTGCCTCATTAAAACCTTGACAAAGAAAATCCAATGGGACAAAACCTTGACGAAGGGAAAAGAGTACAACGTGTTGATAAAGCTGGCCACTTCTCTTCAGAAAAACCTAAAGTATAAAAACCCTGTGGAAAAAAGATAATCTCAAGCGGGGAGTTATAACCTTGGTGTTGTTGTTGTCTCATTAAAAACCTTGTCGAGTAACAAAACCCATTGGGAAAAAATAAAATCGGTGAAGGGAAAAAGAGTTCAACAGAAACTCCCCCTGATGTCGACATCATATCATTAGATATTCCCCCTGATGTCGCCATCTCCCCCTGATTGCATTCAAGGGAGTTCAGACAATTTTCTTAGTCCGATACCTTTGACATGCTTTTCAAAAGTTGATTTAGGCAATGACTTAGTAAATAGGTATGCCGCATTCTTATCAGATTTTACTTGACTGACTTGAATTTTCAGAAGGGACTGTTGTTGCTGATTGTAAAAGAACTTTGGTGATATATGTTTCGTATTATCACCCTTAATGTACCCTTGCTTCATCTGTTCGATGCAAGCTGCATTATCCTCATAAATGCAAGTTGGCTCATCAGTGGTAGAACTCATACCACATGTCCCTCGAATGTGTGTAATGATAGACCTTAACCATACACACTCATGAACTTCCTCGTGTAAGGCAACCATCTCAGAGTGGTTCATGGAGGTAGCCACAAGAGTCTGCTTGGTCGATCTCCAAGATATCGTAGTGTTTCAAATAGTAAACACATATCCAGTTTGTGATCGACCTTTATGTGGGTCGGAGAGGTACCCAGCATCAGCAAAACCAACCAAAACATTTTTTGAGGTTTCAATATAGGGAGTTGCATTTCCATTAGCAGTCCTTCTTACTTTTTCATAGGGATAAAATAAACCCATGTCAATGGTTCCTTTTAGGTATCTGAAAACATTCTTTATACCATTCCAATGACGCTGCGTAAGTGCTGAGATGTATCTAGCTAACAAGTTCATTGAGAATGATATATCAGGTCGAGTACATTGCGCTAAGTACAATAATGCGCCTATTGCACTTAGGTAGGGAATATCAGCTCCCAATACCTCTTCGTCATCTTCCTTGGGACGAAATGGATCCTTTTTTACATCTAAACTTCGACCAATCATGGGAGTGCTAGCAGGGTGCACTTTGTCCATATTGAATTTCCTGAGTATCTTATGGACATATGCAGACTGGTGGATTAATATTCCACAGGCTCGTTGTTCTAGTTCAAGTCCTAGACAAAAACGAGTTTTCCCAATATCTTTCATCTCAAATTCAGATTTCAGATAACTTGTGGTTTCTCTTATTTCATCAAGAGTACCTATTATGTTCATATCATCAACATAAAAAACTATCCCTTTATAAATACGTAGGGGCATAACTCATTATTCGTAGGACATATCTCCTATTATCTTTCATCCGGAACTCGTTTTCTTTATAAATACGCAGGGGCATAACTCATTATTCGTATATCCCTTCCCAATCAAATAATCACTAAGACGGGTATACCAAATCCTCCCGGATTGCTTTAATCCGTAAAGTGAGCGCTTCAACTTAATTGAAAATGTACCCCGTGGTTTAAAGTTACTTGATTCGGGCAATGAAAGGCCATCGGGAACTTTCATATATATCTCTGAATCAAGATCCCCATAGAGATATGCTGTAACCACATCCATAAGCTGCATTTCAAGTCCTTCTGAAACCACGAAGCTAACTAAGTAGCGGAACGTTATGACGTCCGTTACGGGAGAGTATGTTTCCTAATAATCAATTCCAGGGCATTGTGAGAAATCTTGCGCCACAAGGCGAGCCTTATACCTCAAGACTTCATTCTTCTCATTACGCTTTCTGAAAAATACCCATTTATGTCCTACGGGTTTTACACCTAGTGGGGTTAGCACTACCGCACCAAATACCCGTTTTTTTGCCAGTGAATTTAATTCTTCCTGGATTGCAACTTCCCATTTAGGCCAGTCTGCTATTTTTTGACATTCTGCAATAGAGCATGGTTCGATGTCATCGTGCTCAATGATCTCTTGAGCAACAGTGTATGCAAATGCATCATCAATCTGTGTGGAGGATCTTTCTATCAACACATATGCACTCTCATAATCCATAGAGATTTCTTTGTTCTCCTGAATTTTTTAAAATATCGGAGCGTCCTCCAGTACTGATTCATGGACATAAGTGTAATCAGAGACAATTTCATGAGAGGGATTATCTGTATTGATGATAAATGGATCGGGTTATGCCTTGCTCACTCTTTTCTTCCTTGGGTGAGTATCCATCGAACCAGGTGGTCTTCCCCTCTTCCTTTGGGGGGCCACGGCCTCAGCTACACTTCCACTAAGTGTAGGTTTTACACCACTATATAGGGTGCCTTTTCTTGTATTAGGGATTTCTAACCTTGCAGGCACGTTTGCAGCTGGTATGTGTGATCTCGTCACTTTAGCAATATAAGTGAATGCATCAGGCATTGAGTTTGCCACATTTTGAAGATCAATAATTCTTTTCACTTCACTTTCACATTGTGAGGTGCGGGGATTAAGATGAGACAAAGTGGGGACACACCACGACAATTCCTGTCGTTCCCTTATGAAATCCTTTTCCATACCTCCCCCTAACGACGGGAAGGTTGTCTCATCAAAGTGATAGTCCGCAAATCTAGTGGTAAAGAGATCGCCTGTCAAAGGTTCCGAATAGCGGATAATTATTGGGGATTCATATCCAACATAAAATACTTAATCGTCTTTGAGGACCCATCTTAGTACGCTGTCGGGGCGTAATATGCACGTATACAGCACAACCAAAAATACGTAAATATGAAATATAAGGCTCATAGTTACCAACTGGTACGCAGAAATTTTTTGGCTAATAGTGGGTCTAAAGTGAATAAGTAATGATGCATGCAATATGGCGTACCCCCAAGTAATAATTGGCAGGTTGGAACGCATAACCAATGCCCCAGCTATCATCTGTAACCTTTTGATGGTAGCTTCTGCAAAACCATTTTGAGTGTGTACATGGGGTACGAGTTGCTCTACGTCAATTACGATTGACATACAGAAATCATCATATCCTTTAGATGTAAATTCTCCAGCATTATCGAGTCTGATAGACTTAATTGGGTAATTAGGGTGGTGAGCCCTCAAACGTATAACTTGTGCTAGGAGGTTTGCGAAGGCAGCGTTTCTTGTGGACAATAAAGAGACGTGTGACCAACGGGTCGAAGCATCTACCAGAACCATAAAATACCTTAATGGTCCGCATTCTGGATGTATAGGTCCAAAGATATCACCTTGTATTCTTTGTAAAAATGGAATGTTTTGTTTTGTATCTTTAGCATAGGATGGTCTCGCTCCTGTCTTTGCTAAAGAACAAGCTTTGCAAAATGAGTGGTGTGCTTTTGACAAAGTCCACGAAGTAGAATGAGAGAGAGGTTGCACATCAGTTGCTTTAGATGGAAGTGGTTGGCAGACGTTGTTACTTTGCATTGTAACCGTCTTTTGTCCCATTTTACTTTTCACTCGAAAGAAAGGATGTCCGTGTGAGTTCTTTAAAACACGGATCATCATATCACGACCTGGGTGCCCCAAGCGGTCGTGCCAAAGCTTTTATAAGTCACTGTTCAACAGTTCACCGTTGGTAACAACATGTGATTCGATAATCCGAATAGTAGTAGTGTACAAACCACTAGAGTGACTCATTAACTTCTCTGAAATGCATTTTCTTCCACATGTATTAGAGATAATATTTATATATTCAATTCCATATCCACAGTGAGTTTCCAAATGAAAACCATTTGCAAAGATATCTTTGAAGCTCAACAAGGTACGATTAGCTCTTGGTGCATATAGAACTTCTGTGACTTTAATCATTGTGCCATTTGGCAACAAAAATTGAGCATTACCTCGCCCAATGATCACTTGTGATGATCCAATCATCATAGTCACATAGGATTTATAAGGAATTAAGTCAACAAATAATTGCCTATTTCTTAAAATAGTGTGTGTGGTGCCACTATCAGCTAGGCACTCAATCTCTTATGAGGATGACATTCCTACAAGTAAATGGTACTTCAGATAATTCGGTCACATAATTCAATCATGAAATAGATTATCACAGTAAAAATTAAATCCAAAGCATAATAAGTACCCATAAAAATTAAAAAAAAAAATCACTGATCCATCAACAAAAAAACGATAATTTAAGACTACCTAACATAGTTTAAGTCATCAAAAGAAATATTTAAACCAAAGTATGCTAAACCATGAAGCAAGAAAATAAACATCTCTAGACCAGGTATTTGAATGGCCTCCACGATGACCCTTTTGTCCTCTTTCACGTGGGTTGTTATCCCCACGTGAGTATGGAGCATGAGAATATGAATCAACATGTTTAACCCTATTTTCTTTGGGGTGTTTTCCTTTGTTATCCTTGCCATAGTTATCCTCGGGAATTTTCTTCTTCCCGGGGGCTCTAGCATTGTTGTTTGATAGAACTTCATTGTTCCTTTCGGCCACCCGCAATAAGTTGATCAACTTGCTAAAAGTTGTTATTATCTTATTATCAACCTCTATGCGGTATTGGTTGGCAAACAGAGGACAAAGAGAAAGTAGATAATGTCTTTTGAATCATATCTTTATCTGTGAGTTTTATCCCACAGAAATTAAGGTGTGCTTGTATCTTAAGCATATCTTTGTGGAAATCACCTACCTTCACATAATCAAGAAACCGGCTGTCATTCCACTGTTCATTCAACTGCGGGAGAAGGGAATTCTCGATGCTCCAAAAACGGCTTGCTAGTGCATCCCACAGTTCTTTAGGACACTTTATGTGTTGGTATCCCCAAAGGAGATTAGGGTCAATATGTTCCTTCAAATATCAGAGGGCTTCATCCTTTTCTTTTTCAGTTGCTTGGCCAGCATCTTTGTCAGTAGAGGGTTTGATGGTGTGGGTGCATTCTTTTGCTACAAAAGAGATCTCCACATCAGCCATACAACGGTGATACTCAAGTCCATCTGTGTCCAACATTCCAAATTCTTGTCGGATATATTCCGTCTTGCTCATCTTTGAATACCGCAGGAAAAAGTCAGAGAAGTATAGACGGGGATTCCAAGAAACGTACTGAGAAACGATGTTAATGATAACTAAAAAAAAATATCTCAGTGGAAAAAGAGATCTTGCTGATAACGTGTTTTGAGTAATATGAGAAAGAGAGAAAAGAGAGAGAGAAGAAATTTTCATTAACCAGAGAAGGGAACCCCATTACATAGGTATAGCATTCTATTTATACAAGGAATAAGGAAAAAACCCTGGTATTCTAATGGATCGCACATCCATGGGCCGTAGGCCCTATAACAGTTTCCTAATTTTACATATTTTTTAAAAAATAAAAATGCAGGTCGTTTCAGTCTGTGACCGTGATGGTCATAAACCCACCGCCCAGCTGATTTGCTTGGATATCAAACCCCAGATGACTTGCTCAATTCACAAGATCACATTAAATAGGTGGAGATATGTGTAGATTTTATTTATTTTTTCTTCTAACTTGGTGTGCGCGGGGCTTTGCCCCGCCCCGTGGCAATATTTTTGATTTGCCCCTCCCCATGGCAATGCAATTTTGATCTGGTGTGTACTGGGCTTCGTCCCGCCACTTGGCGATGCATTTTTGATTTGGTGTGGGCGAAATTCGCCCCGCCCTGTGACGATGTATTTTTGATTTGGTGTGGTGGGGGAAATACATTAAATAAGTGGAGAATATGTGCAAATGTTATTTATTTTTTTCTTTTTACTTGGTGTGCGCGGGGCTTCCCCCCCGTGGAAATGCACTTTTGATTTAGTTTGCGTGGGGCTTCGCCCCGCCCTGTGGTGATAGGGCTGTCAATGGATAACCGAATATTCGATATCCGTCTGAGTCCGTTTGAATCGTTAGGATATTATCCGAAATTTCGGATAACGGATAACGGATACGGATACCTTATCGGATATTCTTACTTTAACGAAACGGATACGGAAAAGGTACTATCCTATAGGATAATATCCGTTATCCGTTAAAGAATGCATATGCAAATTTTTTTTAATTTTTTTAAGTAATATATTTAGTTGTTAACTTGGTAGTTGATAGACGCATTTATGTGTCTATTTTCATCTCTTTTGTGTATACTGTTAGTACCCATTTCTGTACTAATTTTGGTATTTTACCCCTTTGTAGGTGTTTTTGGAGGAATAGGCTTTTGCGGCAAAATTGGCTCGAAAATTTGTTAAAGGCTCCTGGGAGGACATTTGCTATTCGGACTCTCATTTTGGATAAGGGGTAACCCATTTCCAAGCAGCTGCTAAGCACAGACCGAGACTGGATAGGGGGAGGACAAATTTCTTCATGTTTTCAAAAATCAGAAAATGGCAAGAATTTCTTTCTTTTTACAGACGATTTCTGGGATGAATTTTTTATCGATTTTTATGGAGATTAAAGGGCTGAATTTGATTGGGTTTGTTCCTATGGACCTAACAGGCAAGGTAAGGGTGTTGGAATGGATCCAAAGTGGCTAGAACTCGAATTGGAAGCGAAAAATTTCCAAAAATATCATGGTTTATTTTGGGCAAGTTTCTTGGTTTATTTTTGGAAACTTACGTGAAGAAGTGGAAGGAAACTCTTCTTAAAGACTTGTTTTTATCAAGGGAGGAGTTTGGACAGCTTTGATTGATCGAATGCACGTGAAACAGAAAAAAAAAAAGAGGGAAATATCGCAACTTGCTGTGGAGGAAAAAAACCAATTTTATTCTCGAATTTTCTTTGCTCTACTATGTATAAAAGGGTTGGTTAGGGTCCTAGGAAGAAAAGGAAGAAGTTAGGGGAAGTTTAGAGCCTTAGAGAAGCTAGAAAAACCATTGGAAGAAATCACGTTTCTGCTGATGCGAACTGTGCCGGAGAAGACGAAGAACATAAACAGCAGAAAAAGAAAGTCGCAGATTCTGTGACCGTAACTTTCAAATTTTAAACCTTTTGTAACAATTTTTCCAACAGTTATCTTCTGGTCGCAACAGTTTCTCGGTAGAAATAGGTTCTGTAACACTTATATTAGTTACAAAACCCGCTGTTTAGAACTTTTCACTCTTTTAATCAACTTTTGAGCACCAAAGATGTATTTTAAGCAAGAGATTAATATGAGGAGCTAAACCCCTTAGCCGAGGCGACGGAGGAAGCCATTGTTCCATGAAAAGTGGTATAATTCTATTTTTATTATTTATTGCAATTATTTTACATGATTTTTTGCATAGAACTTAAAAGAAAAATTGGTTTTTATTGAGTAGTTGTGAAGTGTTTTGATGGGACATGCTTGGTTTTAATATTTTTGATGTTTCATGCTTCGTGCTTACAATTATTACTTCAAGAACCAAATTAGAGGCAAATATTAGAGTCAACTTAAAGAAAAATATTGCATGAATATTGATTAGAATTTATCAAATAATTGGTCAATGGTGGAATCCAAAGTCTCGGTGTCTTTTTTATAATTTGATACAATTTTATTTTAGTTAATTTGAGTCTAAAAGAATCCTTCACAAGTTCGAGAATCGAATCCTATTACCACCACTTTCACTACAATTAAAACTCACATAAGTAGTATATGAAGACTTAGAAATAAAAATATTATGGAAGAAAAAAAAACACAACTAGTTTTGTTCGTTGTGAGAAAAGCGGAGGATTTTTCAATTCTGATAGAGAAGATTATAAATTTGAGTTTTGTTTAAATATAATTTAATATAATATTTTTAAAGTCAAATTTTTTGCATTTGATCAAGGTATTTGGTTTTATTTAGTTGAATTTCCTTAGAGTTTCTTTGATTTATTTACAATTTATCAAATGTACAGAAAGACTAGAAAAGAATTTAAATTATTTTTATTATAATGAATTACTATCGGATATTACCGGATATTATCGGATATCCGGCATTGTTATCGGAACGGATACGAAAAATCTTTTTGAATATCCGTCGGATATTATCGGATATCGGATATCCGGTAATCTTATTGGTAACGGATATGGTAGAGGCCATATCCGTTTCGATAGGTACCGTTGACAGCCCTATGTGGTGATGCAATTTTGATTTGGTGTGGAGGGGCAAATACATTAAATAGGTAGAGAATATGTGCAGATTTTATTTAATTTTTCCTTTTATTTTTGCAGAAAATATGTGGATTTTTCCCCCTTTATATATTAATTTGGAAAAAAGAGTCATAATATTTATTTTTTTCTTTTATTTTTGTAGAAAATAGGTGGATTTTTCCTCCTTTATATATTAATTTGGAAAAAAGAGTCCTAATATTTATTTTTCCTTTTGCTTTTGTAGAAAATGTGGATTTTTTCCCCTTTATATATTAATTTGGAAAAAAGAGTCATAATATAGTAGTTACTCGATTTCCAAATTGCCAAATTGAATTCGGACTTCTATAAAATTCCAAACACGGTAAGTTAGGTTTTCCTTTTAAGTTTGTAATTTTTAAACCAATCATACGTTGCCAAGTGTCCTCACCTAAATATTGAATTTTGTTTTCGTTTTTTAATCTTTTTCCTATTCTTTTTAAACCAACCATATGTTGCCAAGTGTCCTCACCAAAACGTTCGTTTCACAAAACTCAAAAAAGACCTATTTCAGTCAATAAGAAGTGAGGGTTTCCTCACCGTTCAACGTGGGAGCTTTATTTGTCTAGGCCTTTAAGTCTTTAGATAGATAGGTATAGGGGGGATTCAACAGAGTTGAGTATTTGTTTTTCCGGTACCTTGTCGAAGTTCAATAACCAAATTCGAGAAAAGGAGTCTAACCGAGGGCCAAAATTTTATAGAGCCAAAGTTTGATAGTAATAAATCAAACTCAGCAAAAGCAACTTCAGAAAAGATTGGATGATGCTGACCATCAACTAGATTTTGTCCACCCTAGCTAGCTTAAGGCGATGGACTAGTGTTTTTTTTTTTTTGTTTTTTTTGGCTCTACCAATTATGTTTCAGACAACAATACTTAGCACGAATATATCTTTAGTGCCCACACTACCATTTTAGCCCAGGTCTTTGAAAGTCAAAATCACAATTCGTCGGTTTAGATTCATTTTCCAAAGGGACATCAATTTTAGCCGAACATGTGAAAAATACCAATCTTTCAGGATACCAAAGGTTTAGATGACACAGAATCAAACTGTTCGACTTCTTTTCCATCTACATGAATCTCAAGATTCCAAGGTTTACGAAAGTTTTTCTGGTTCTTCTAATTCTAGCTGCACTCCTCCAATATCCTGCCCATAATGTTTGGTCCTGCAAACTTCACGAAATAATCAGAAAGAAGACATGAAGAAGGGAGTTAACTAAAGAACTTTTAATTTATCTTTAACAAGGGTTGAGAGTCGGAAAAAGTGCTTAATTTTGCTGCACTCAAAAAAACAATCAAATGAATAAGAACGACTCATAAAAAGAAAACAAAATGCAGTAGTCAAGAGCACTTACTAAACTCTCCAACCGCGAGACATAGGTTTATCCCTCTGACTCCTTCCTTGGCCTCATCATTCTGATCACTATTTTTCTCCTCTGCCTTCTTTTCTTTAGTGGTGGCTCTTCTCGGGAGTTTCTGCTGGCCTCCTGCCTAGCCTTAAAATCTTTCCCACAGCGATCAACTAATCCTGCATACCCCAAAATAGAACATTATAAGGACAAGAATGCAAAGTAAAACTATAGGTGAGCTGAATTGGATAAAATAAAAAATAAAAGGTGTGTCTATTTATTTCACAAAATTAGTGTCATCTAATTAGATAAACTAATAACAAATACTATATCAAGATTTATGAATCCACATGGAAAACTTTAAATCCCCAGAATTATCAGAGAATTTCAGTTCATAAAACTGCGCACACTGACCATGATGTGTAAATGACTATGTGTACAATAGAAGTAATACTTTCAGAATCACTTGAGAAACAAAGAAAAGGCATATCATTTCCCCTGTGAAACGACAATCAGACCATAACAATCACCAAATTCAAGAAAGGTGTCTAACTGATAGCAAAAATTTATAGGGGTAGGTATAGATGAATCAAGATATCTGATCGTTTTTAGGTATAGGCCCGCCACATCAAAATACCCTACACCCAGGTTAACATTCATGAGAATTACTCTCCAAGTAATTCTGGAAACAGATTTCTTAAGAGTGCTGTTTTCGGAAGATTACAAGCATAGGGTAGATTCTTTTTTTAGAATGACTGGTAATGATGTAGTCCTAATTGTTAGCACTATTATTCTTTTTGTTTAGCTATTGTTATTGGGGTATAGGATTGATCAAATTCTATTGACCTTAAAAGATCAAACTCAGCAAAGGCCACTATAGAAAACAAGTCAGAAGTTAGGCCTGGCTACAATAATATTGGGCATCTACTTAGCAAACACTACAAACCATCAACTAGCTTCATCCACCCTCCACATTCAGAAGAAACAACTTCCATAACAATTCATTCAAATGAAAGAAGAAAAGAAACTTCAATTGAAGGAAAGTGCGCTTACCAGTCTCTTTGCTTCTATCAACTTTATCCTTATCCACTATCAAGCCATCGTTTTTGTCAATCACCTTAGCTTTGGTTTCAACATTCCCGTGTAGAGGAGGATAATAGTAAGGAGAAGTCTGAAGATTCGAGAAAGAAAACCATCTTATGGTTTATGAATCAACATGGAAAACTTGAATCTTCAGGATTAGCCGAAATGTTCAGTTCATAATTCAGATACAATTAACACGACATATGTCAATGGCGAAGTGTAGAATAGATGTAATATTTCCTGAAACATTTAAAAACAAAAGAAAAGAGCATAAATTTCTTCTCTAGTGATGTAACCATCAGCAGGGGCAAAACCAGAGCCAAGGTGGGCACGGCTATTAAAAATTAATTAATTAACAAATTCGGTGTTGTTCTTGTGTAATTTTAGTTAAGTTCCTTAGTTTTCAACATTGTGAGTGAGCTGTTTATTCAAAATTCTAAGCGGTGGAATTCAGAGCTCATATATGAACTATTCACTTCTCAAACTGCATAACAGATTCTGAACATCTATGTGCCATGAAGAAGTCCAACATGACAAGCTGATATGGACTAAGCACCCTAATGGAGAATGCTCTGCAAAAAAATTCCAGAAAATGTTAAGGACTGAACATTCCACTTCCTCAAATTCTCAAAATGAGGAGATCAACTGGACAAGATTTTGGAGTATCAAAGACATCCCTCCTAAAATCAAAATCTACATGTGGAGAGTACTTCAAACATTGCTACAAAATGGGCTGCTTATTGCTACAAACATTGGCAGATTCATCCCACGTTTCAAATCAAGACTGCAGGTCGTGCAACAATGCCTTAGAAAACTTGGAGCACCGATTCATTTATTTTCCTCTGGCAAAAACTATTCTGTTTGCTTCTCCTATGAACTACAGGTCTTATCTTAAGCCAAATCTCTCTATTAAACGATGTGTTGCTGATTGGTTGGACAAAGGGAATGTGTTTAATACTTTCAAGTAGGCGGCTAGTTTATTCTGAGCCATCTACAGTGCAAGAGATGTTATTTTCAATAACATGAAGCCTGATGTGAGGAAACTTATTAGTAATACTGTTTATTGGCATTAATAATACAATCAAAATGTTGAAGATTGTTTGAATTCTGAAGACTCTATTGCTATAGTTGAAAACAATCTTTATACCAGATCTGTCAGTTGGTGGTGCTCTCTAGAAGAAGATGAAATAAAAATCAATGTTGATGGGGATGATTGCATCAGAACTCGAGGACAACATTAACTCCGGAAAACATTAGAAGTGTGGAAGGAATATGTCGCTCATATTGGTGGCCTAATGGGTCAGTGAAACAAAATGGTGATCACTGAAAGCCATGAATATATTTTCAAATTTGCCCAACCGACGACAGTTAAAGCTTGGTAACTAAATTCTTCCCAGAAATTGGAAGATGCATAAAAGTGTATTAAACAGCACGAAAAACTATTAGTTGACAATGATCAAAGATACAATAAATGAAACAATTATCAAGTCATACAGACAAACCTTCATTTTCCGAATCACCTCTCCTTAACCAGACCCATGTATGTCAAAAACCCATTCATATCACACTACCAATGAATACAAATAAAATATCCCACACCGATTCCTATTTCACCACCAGAAATACCTAAGCAAATCAAATCACTACAAGAACCCAGTGTTACAATGGCTTTTGTTTTCCTATTTCCAAATGGGTAATCCAACTTTCAATTTTGATGAAGCTGAAGCTGATGATGAAATTGATTTGTAATCTACGGATTTAATGATAGTTCATACCTTTATCATGCTGACATGGACCCAACATGAGTCTAGGGTTATTATTATGATTGCGGACTTTTAATCATAGATATAATCATTAATTTGGGTTAGCACCACGCCAAAGGATAGTTTCCCTATGACTGCTTTAGCTCAATGTTAAAAATTTCCATGGAATCAAATCATGCTCTATTAGACTGTTAGTCACAGTATTATGTTTTTTCTTAGTAACACTCTGAATCCGGATGATACAACGACATGAAACAACTTTATCTGCTTGATTTCACTATTATCAGTATGTAACTAATGTACAGTGTTCAAGACTGTTGAAACCAGATTCAAATGTGCTTACCATAGCAAGACGAAACCTTAAATGAGATGACGATAGATTAATGGATGATGCTATAATGAAGTCTCAACCCGGTTTCTGAATGGGCGATACAAGGAAGACGAGAGACAGATTCTGCATCTGGAATCCATTGGAAGCAATCATTCAAAATAGGGGATGGCCGACATTTTCGAGTTCATCATGAAGATTAGAGATTGGTTAAAAAGGTTGTTCTATTCTATATATAGCAGAATATCATTGTGGTAGGGAGATCTTGTGTTCTAGGTTGCCTTCGAAGCAATTTAAGAAGTCTATAATTGGTTGCGAACAAGATGGGGGGTATACGAGCTTAACGAGTAAACCTCATATTGAGTTATGGACAGAATGTCGGAATTGGGATGAGGAGAAAGAATGTGTGAGAACTAATAATGAGGAGCCATTTAGATAGAGGTTAATTAGTTCAGGGACTTCCAAACTGTTAAGAAGCCATGCATTTGAAATGATGGTCTGAAGTATAAGGAGATAAATGTGTATACTTGAAAATAGTTGACAAAAAAAAAAAAAAAAAAACTTAACGGTCTTACATTCTGTTATTACTGTTGTTAATTACTCGTACAACCTATCTACCACTCGTGCAAAATGATCTGATCATCAAGAATATAATATTACTCAAATTCTATAATGTGATATGGCCAAATTGGTCTAGCCGTCGGCTGTTGTACTCTTTTAACCTTCAAACCAATTCCACGAAATTTATAACTTACCGCCACTTTCTACTTTCTGGTGATTAATGTTCTGGAAATAGATTTCTTTTTCTCACCAATGGAGAGAAAATTTATTGATGAAGTAAAATACAAAAATCAAGGGCATCATAGATTCGTAGGGACCTGACCGCCTGAACTGATAAGGAAAAAAGAACTTATTAAAAATGTAGCATCTGATCTCTACAGTCAACTGTACATTGGACTTGTAACTTGTTACTGTTTTGGCAAAAAGTAAGCTGGACCATCTATCATTAGTTACGGCATTATGCTGACAGTGCTATATTGCTGTACTGTACACAGTACACTAGTTATGAGAATGCTGTACAGTACCATATAGTATATACTGTTCGTACACTGTACTATATAGTATTGTGTACTATGTACAGTATATACTGCTCATTATAGCATTCTGCACTAGTGGCGCCCCGTACATACGAACAGTCTTTTGACACTTCTTGTCCACCTTGTGCAATTTCAATATGGCAAATAAATTGTATCAATTTCATACCGATAAGCAGGTACCTCATGTTTTTAATTCTCCTCTATTAGCCCTCCATCTTTTAAACACAAAGGCATAATTAAAAATCTGAAGAGAAGTAACAGATAAGGGTAGTAGTCTATATCATGCAAAGGGGATGAGAGAATCTATACCTAAAGAACTTGCAAAGACAATGGCCGGCAATAGGGAAAAAAGGAAGAATATATGGTTTTTAATTAGACTGTTATTTTTACCAGTTCAGGAGAATGGGCTAGTTTTTGTGTAAGTTAACAGCGAAGAAGTAGTATATATAAAAGGATATCCATAGTATAACCCTAGGATATGCCATTACTTTCTCCTTTTTCTTTCCTTTGCAGGGTTTTCTTCCATATACATATTTAGGGTCTACGTCACACAAAGATTGAGATTCATAACTAATCGATACTTGCATATAAATAGAGTAAGCAATAAGGTGAACCAAGTATCACAAGCAGAGGTAGCAAATTATGTGTGAAGTAGCTAGACTTGAGAGCAATGAGTTAAGCAAAATGGTTGTAGGGCATTTTTCCATTGGCAGGTGACTACCAATTTCATTTGGATGTATACCCCGCCAAAGGAGAATTGCCCTATCACTGCTTTAGCTTATGTTATATTGCTCTTGAGATCGATGATTCTATGGTTTATACTTGCTCTAACTCATCATCAATATCAATTTTAAGGTACGACTGTAATGAAACACATTTGAACTTCTTTAACTGTTTAGAAGAATTGAAAAATGAAGTCGAAACATGTTCAAATATATAATGCATGAAGATGATATGTATAATAACTATTGGTTGTTTTTCTTACATTTTTATGCATCTAAGGGTTTATTCCATAAACATACATATTTAGGGTCTATATCTGTCAAAGATAGAGATTATCAATAGGTATCCGCACAAGGAGTACCTAAGCACTACCGTAAGTGAAACAGTGCCTGGGTGTCTTCCCATTGGCAGGTAACTAATAGTTATGTGATGTTAATACTTAGATGATAGATGTTTTTTCTTACTAACACTCTGATTGCTAATGAGGATTATAAGATGACATGAAACAACTTCGCCTGCTTGATTTCACTATTATGAAACCGTAGATGAGATGACGACAGCTATTTGCATATTGAGGGATGACGCTATAATGGAGTCTCAACCCGGTTAGTGAATGCGCAATACAAATAAGATGAGAGACTGAACAGAGATTCTTCCGCTTGATGGCATTGGGAGCCATCATTTGCAAAGAGGGATATCACGTCCGTGTTTTCAAAGTTTGTCATGAAGATTGGAGACACGGGGAAAGAGGTTATTCATTTGCAAAAATTGATTTTGGTAGGGATCTTGTTGTATTGTTCTAGATTGCCTTCCAAGAAACTCAAGAAGTTGGTAATTGGTTGCGAATAAGATGGATATGAGTTTAAGGACCAAGTGACAGAATCGTGATTAGCAGAGAGGATCTGTGAGGAGGAGCCAGTGATCGGCAATGGACTTCCAAACTGACATTTCAAATGAAATAATGAATTTCCCCATAGCACATGCATTGAGGCTTGACTGATGCAGTCCATTGCTTCCCAATTCGAAGCTCACAGTTTATATTGAACAGGGATGGAACCCAAAAACGGAAAGAAAGCGGAAGACCGGATTTCACCTACGTATAACTAAGCGTTGGCTGCGTTGCTAATTTAGATCTGTAAGAAACACTATGGCCATTAGAAGATAAATGTGTATGATTGTGCATATGCATGTCATAGCTTGGAAATATTGAGATAAAATAACAATCACGGGCCGATCAAAAAAAATATATCACGGTTCCTAATTCTTGTATTTTGTTATCAGTGTTGTGAGCCTCTCTTGCATCCTAATTACCACATGTAGTCGTTGATCTGATCAACAATATAATATTAACTAGTACAACCGTTGCCACGGTGGGAGGGCCGACCGAAGAAGAATCTGAAGATGGGGTTTGTCGGCGACTACTTTCGCTCTGTTTAGGGAAAAGTGATACTTT